>VZQC01002038.1:1961245-2156942 GCA_009823505.1 Rhizomys pruinosus | reverse complement strand
CATTTCTTCTGTTTTCTTTTTTTTTTTTTTTTTCCCCTGCCCCATTTATGGAATCTCTTTTTTTTTACTTAAAATTTTTTTGTTTGTTTGTTTATTTATTTGTTTATTTTTGTCTTTTTGAGACAGGGTCTCCCTGTAGTCCCAGCTGTCCTGGAACTCACTCTGTAGACCAGGCTGGCCTTGAACTTGAACTCACAAAGATCCACCTGCCTCTGCCTCCCAAGTGCTAGGATTAAAGGCGTGCGCCACCACGCCCGGCTTATTTTTGCTTTTTATTGTTGAGATAGGACCTCACTCTGTAGCTCAAACTGGCCTAGAACTCCTTTAACTCTTGTCTCAATTTCCCAAGTATTGGGATTATAGGGCTGAGCCATCATACCTGGAAGAAATTTGTTTTAATCAAGATGATTTAGGGTTTTCGTGGGATTTTATTTGAAGTTTAGAATCATAGCTATAAAAATGATTAGATATTTAGTTGATCTGATTCCACTGAAAATCTGTATTAATAACTGACTGTACTATGGTGACTAACTGAAACATGGCCCAATGCAAGCATGAATGGTGCTTGCTAGAAGCCATAAGCTTGCATTCCTGGGCAGTGTTTCCTTTTCTTTAAAAAATGCTGGTAAAGCACAAATCTGTGAATCATCGTACTCCTAAATTATTGATGTCTTTCATTTAGATTCAGTTCTTTCATTGAGGATTCCAAGTAAGCATCTGACTTGTGCTTTATATGAGGTCAAGTCAAGTGTGGCTTGTTTTCCACCAGCAACTTCTCTAAGCTCTCTTGCAAGTCTCTCTTCTTGTGTTTCCCATGATCCCTGGAACAGCATGATCCTCTTCTTCCATCTGCTTCCCAAGACGTGTCCCAGATGTTTTCATCACTCCTACCTTGGCTATGTTCTCCACACCTTCACTATGCTGATCTGAATGATTTTACCCTCAGCTGAACCCATTTCTCTAACACCACTACAATGTCCAAGTGATGAATTTGTGCAAACTCAAGAGAATCATACTGTTTTTTGTTCAATTTAATATATAAGTGTAATTACTTTACAAAAATTATTGAGTACAAATTTATTTTTAAGTATTCAGCATACAAAGGATTGTTTTGTTATATAATTTAAGTAGATCACCCATTTGCGCCACCAAATCTAAAGATGATTGAAAAATGTGATCAAAACTTTTCTATTAGATTGAGAGATTTTAAATAAGTTCCCCAATTTAGTTATTTTTTAGTAGGGAATACTTTGATCTTGAGACTTTCACATTCAGCACAATACATTGTAATTAAGTAGCAGTATGAGGAAATATTGTTAACTATCAATGTCATATGTGACAGTAATATAAAATTAATTGATATATGAGTTGCAAAATTATACTCCAGGCTATTACTTGAAGGCCTAATAGTTATCCCAGCTCCATCGGGTGACATTTTAATATTTCCTGGTGATGATAATTTCATCTTATATAAGTTGCTTGATCCTTTCTGCTTAGAGGAATCATTTCAAAAAGTAAAACACCAGGAAGCCTTAGGAAAATTAGAAGAAACAGAAGAAGCAGCTGAAGTAAATTTTGTTTGCCAGAAATATTTTTATCATAGACATATTCACATTTGCTAATCTTGTTTATACTGAATATTTAAGTGGATTTCATATCCAAAATTCTTAAAGGATCAAAATAAATATTTCTGAATACTTTGAAACAAAAATTTTAAGTGGCAAATGTCAATACAAATTCATAGAATATTGGCTGTTTGAGTCTTTACTTATTGTTGTCACTGAGTCATCTCATACTTTCATGTATAAGTCATTCTAGTTTCACAGTAGATAAATTAAAATAGACTCATCCTACCACAGAGATATATGCACAGCCATGTTCATTGCAGCTCTCTTCACTATAGTGAAGAGCTGGAACCAACCCAAATGCCCCTCAACCAATGAATGGATAGAGAAAATGTGGTCCATACACACAATGTAGTTCTACGCAGCTATAAAGAAAGATGGCATCATGAACTTTGCAGGTAAATGGATGGAACTAGAAGATATTATGCTAAGTGAAGTAACACAGTCCCAGAAAAGCAAATGATGAATGGTATTCCTCATTTGTGGATGCTAGCACCAAGCACCGAGTTCTAAGGCAAACTGAGCAACATCAATATTATATACCCCTATCGCTGAATGCAACTTTGCTCTTATAATGTGAATCCCTTAACAGGCTCTAGAATTAACCTACCACTTATTTTTTGGATGGAAGATATGTAGGCATATTTTAGAGTAACATAAATTTAAAAAGGAAAAATGTGAATCCTGAAATATGATATGGAAATGACAGTTTGTGTATAGATGATATAATTTTAGTATAGGTGATATATACAGAGATATATATATATATGCATATGTTGAACCAATGCAGATTGGAGGGAAGAACAACAGCAGAGGAACTGGGACAGGGAATGGACTGAAACAGTAAAGTTCTCCCAAGGACAATAATCCACTGCTTTGAAAAACTTTGAAAAGAATCAGAAAAAGATACAGGGCAGGAATGGCAGGGTGCATGAACTCAGGTGGGGTGGGGGACATGGAAGGGGAGATGAGTCTAGATTGGACTGAGAAATGATGTATGAGATGTATAAAACTTCAATAAAAATGTTAAAAATTTTTATTACAAAAAATTAGAGATTTTTCTTCCCAAACAGACAAATGTTTAGACCTATGCTTCCCAGCATATACATGGGACAAATTATTATTTGTTTAAATGTCTCTTATAATCAACGTATATCTGTGATAAAACATTTATTATGTCTCCCTCTAATTGAAATAAGTTAGACCATACTATATCCACTGATAAATCATCATGTTCATATATGTGTGTATGAATATATGTGCATGTACATCCATGCTATATAAAGATATTGTTATAAACAATATTTAAAACAATTCACATATCTCATCATCCACCACCCGAGAACCCATATTACAAGTTGTCTTTGAATTAATGAATCTTAACATGCTTTCAATAAAGTGCTAAATTTACTTTTTAAAGATGTAATTTAGTTTGGGAGGCAGAGGCAACCGGGTTTCTGTGAGTTCAAGGCCAGCCTGGTCTACAGAGCGAGTTCCAGGTCAGCTGGGACTAAAAGGGAGACCCTGTCTCAAAAATACCAAAAAAATGTAATTTAATTTCAATAAATAAAATATGAGCAAGAAGGTGATATAAACATTCAGCTGCAGGATTGGTGAAGATCTTCAACCTAATACTATAAGCCTTCTGTTATACTCCACAATGTTGTTACAGTTACCCACGCCCTTTGTGTCTCTTTTTATCTTGGGTGAAGTTTTTTCAGTTAGATATTAAATGCCTTCTTCCTCTCCCATGCCACATTCTGAAGGAAACAAGAGTTTTCCAGACATCTGGGAAGTTACACATATGAACTTACATCAAGTGTCAGGATGCACAAGATGCATGCAAGCTCCAACCAGACAAAATCCCAGGAGAGGAGTGGGGGACTGGGTAAGAAGCCCCAACATTAGCTGAAGAGCTATTGGCAACTGGTAACTACTGGGAAAGGGAGCATTAGTTTTACCTAAGAATGTGACAGTAGGCACTAACTAGATAGGTGAACCAGGCTCTGGTGGATGGAAATACATGAAACAATATTCAGGGACACAGACTTGGTGGACTAGGCCTTAGCATATATAACAGAACACATAAAACCTGTCAAAGAGTGGTGCAGATGGGGTAGGGGTTTAAATGTGATCAAATATATTGTATGAAAGTTAATAAAATTTAATTAAAAGCTATTAAAATGTGAAAATTTCCCCTGATGAAGTGCCTTCCCTTCTTGTGAAGAGCTTGTGTGGGTTTGCATGGAAGGATTATGGATAAGTATAAGATAGATAGGTTCTGTTCCCTGCTGGAGTTGGGAATTCAATAGTGGAACTGATTTGGATATAATTTAAGAGCTCTATGTTTGCTGTGCAGATGATTCTCACATACATTTCCATCTAGGATCTGTAAAAATTGATTGATTTAGATTAGAATAGATCATGCAACTTTGGAAAATCAGTAATTTATATACTAACAGATCATTTTATGTACAAATGTTCAAAGTTAATATTTAATCACAACAATCTAATATGCATATTGCTTAGGCTCCTCATGTAGATAATCAAAAAAATTATTATACGATTAAATGATATAAACACCTGAACTATGGTGCTTCAAAGAGTGGAACACCAGGATATTATATGAAAATTATATAAAATAGAGCAAGTGACTCTAAAAATACCATTCTTTTCTCCTTGAGTTTCACAGTGCAGCAGTTGATCAAAATTCTTGTTTTTCTTCTGCTTCTTTCTCATTCATCTGCTGAATCCATTCTGCCAGTCATCCAGTTATTTCTCTCAAGTAAATAATTGTTTTTCAGACCTTAATTGTTCTTGAGAACTTCACATGAGTACTGAATTTACATATTTCCACTCCTTACATTCCTCTTACAGACTTTTCCCTGACACTTACCCCAACTCTTTTCAAACTTTTTGTCATCTCTTTTTTAAATTTTATATATTTATATTTCCCCCATCCGTATTAGCACGTATTGCAGAAATTCCTCCCAGAAGAGATCCACCCATGTGGTGTCTTACCTCCCCCACTTCCTTCTGGGCTTCTTCTACATCCACAAACGAAAGATTCCTTAGACCACAGTCTAGGGAAAACCAGCCAGTTTACTCAAGCTTACCTACAAAGTGAACGGGAACATCATTCTACTATTCCTAGTCGGGAGGGAACCAGGGTCTGGTGTCTTGCCTCCCTCAGTCCTGAGCTCCAAGACTAGCAAAACAAAGAGACTCCTTAAACCTCAGTCTAGGAAAACCCAACCAGTTTACTTGAACGGGTCTACAAAGCGAAAATAGGGACACGGTGCACAAGTTTACACAAAAGTTTACGTCACTTATGCATCAAGTGACAGCTCTACCTTCCCCCAGTTCAATTCTGAGCTGAACCATGAACTCTGGTAAGAACGCTCCAAGCAGTCCAGATAGTGAAAGAGAGCTCCAGGCCCCTGAGGCAGCTTATATACTGTCTCTAGCCCCTCCCCTAAAATGATGTCAGTGGCTTCCCATAGTTCTGTGCTCTCTGAGCTTAGGAGATCTTCCTTCCTTTAAGGGGGCAGGACATCTGAGGACTTTTCACTCCACCATGATAACTGCTGTTGTTTAGATAAGCGTACTGCTGAGGTTAGGTGCAGCTTCTTTCCCTATCATATAGAGCAGACACTAGCAACAAGCATCAGGGGGACTTCTGGCTCCTGCCTCCTCCTTCTTGATGTTTCCTCCGCCTTAGGTAGACTTACCAGGTAGGACCAAAAACCTGTAGTTATTTATACTCTGCATTTTGATGAGTGAGAATCTCTGTAATAGTCTCCATCTGTTGCAGAAAGAAGCTTCTTTGATGACTGGGAAGAAATTCAATTATCTGTATACATTTAGAATACATTTGGAAATTATATTTGTTTAAGAAAGTGGCTGCTGCTGCTTCTCCTCTATGGTCTCTATCCTCTCCAGCCATTGCCTTTTGGCAAGTTTTACAGTACCAGGAATGAATTCCTTACTGCTGAATGGTCCTTCAGTCCAATTAGACAGCTATTGGTTAGCACCAAGATAAAGACTTTCGATAGTTTTTCTCCTGTGGCAGCTTGTATAGCAGCTTCTGATATTATAAGGGTTAGTCTTCATGGAAGAAGCTTCCAGATCAGTTCCAGCTTGATTCTTCCAAGCCTTATTTCTGCACTGTGTGGTGTCTTCAGCAACAGAGTTTTGCTCTTACACTCTGGGAGGCAATGGGGGCCTGTAACAGTAGTCTGTTTTTTGGGAGTCTCTTGGACTACTCTGACCACAACTTGAATGGAAGAAGTTCCCATACGTGGGCACCAGGATTTTTGTTAAATAGCCTAATGCTAAAATCTCTCTCTCTCTCTCTCTCTCTCTCTCTCTCTCTCTCTCTCTCTCTCTCTCTCTCTCTTTTTAAGTAATCTTGGAAAATAATGTTTTTATGTCTTCTGAAGACATCCTAAGTGTTATCTTTCCTTCCTCCCTCTACCTCTGCACCTCTCTTACCCTGCCCTAAACTCCCCACCCCCCACCCCCAGTTTTCCCATTTTCCACTTGATAGCACTTCTGTCATTTATCTATTTTTGTTTCTCAACTCTTATAGCTAACCAGTTTCATGATCTACTCAAATGACATTAATAAGATAGATATAAACTTCTTGGTCAGATGTAGGTGGAGAAGATGGGACATAAAAAATAAAACAAAATGAAATATTGAGTAGTGATTTGATATTTTGTTCCAAAATGATATCCTGTCAGATGGATAGAGGAAAGACAAAGTTGTCTTTCCTCTATCCATCTAGCTATTTTTTTATTTTATTTATTTTTGTATATGTATAAATGTACTGTCTGCATGCAAGTCTGTGCACCCGTGTCGTGCAATGCTGCGGAGGTCAGAAGAGGGTGTCGGATTCCCCTGGAACTGGAGTTCTCCTGTAATTGGAGTTTCAGACGGTTCTTGGCCACCATGTGGGTGCTGGAGATCGAACCCGGGTCCTCTGTAAGAGCAATTGGTGTTCTTAACCGCTAGGCCATCTCTCCAGACCCTAGCTGTCTATTTTTATATGTACTATCTATCATATATTTATCTATCGATCTTCTATATATTTGTGTATATATATATATATATGTGTATGTGTGTGTTCATAAAAGGAGAAATCACAGTAAAAAAATGATATCCTGTCAAAAGCATTTGAAAAGATTGTATAACTGCTACTTATGCATCAGCCTCTGTATTATAAATGCATTCTTTCACTCTGTTGTATACCTTATTTTTTTTTCAATTCCTAATGGTGAGAAGAGAAGGTAATTTAAAGACATGAGAAACAGTAGGGACTGGAATACACAGATAGATCACACTGTTGCCTTATGGAAGATGAATGCTAAGTCAATCAATGACACTGACTTTCTTCCACGATGATATCAACAACTGTTAATATTAGATTTCTCTGTCCAACATTGACAGTTTTAATAATTTCTAAAACAAGATAAAAGGAAGGCAAAATGGAGCGATACTGGAGGAGTTAGCACACCATGTTACCAAACAATCGACCAGAATTGTTAGAGTATTCCTAACTGGACCTGAGACTTATGAATCATTTCCCATGAACAAATGTTATCACTGTTTCAGGAGGGTGCCCTGAAGGTGCTGCACAGCTATCAGTTTCCCAAAATAGCTCAAACATTGGCCTTTACAAAGAAATACTGTTCTTTTCAAACCTATCATGCCCATCCCATGGCATCATCCGCAAAAGCAAGAAAAATATTAAAGTTACTTTTCTCCAACTCTATAGTCATTTTAAAATTATACTGTAAACTTTTGAGATGCCTTTCTGATTATGGAAAGTGTGTCCTATAAATTATCTTTTCAACGTTTTCTCTGTGATCTTGTTTCTTGTAGCTCCCTCATGAGATTCCTTTATAAATTCTCTTTTTTTTCACATATTGATATTGTGTGCCACTCAAGAGTGCAACATTTCAAAGACATAATTATCCATGGCATACATTAACATAACATCAGAGTACAAACAAAAATTCATAAGCCCTGATATCACTATTATGGACAAATAGATAATAAATGAACCTGAAATGGCTGGATTATAAATTCTCTTAAAATTTACATATCCTCACATTATATCCTAGGATTTGGATCTGTTTCCAGGTTTATATTCTAGACCGAACACCTCATAATCATAACAAAAAAGCTAGTATAATCCTGCTATTCTCAATTATTCATATTCATTTTACAGTTCCTTATTTTATTTTGGAAATATCACTTTGTGGTTGCTTTCCTGTGTTCAGCATCTCAGGCAAAACTAAAATGAGAGTTTTATGGGCATGTTTTGTTGTTGTTTTTACCATGGATATTTTGAAAATATCTAGGTTTTTCCTTTCCACCATTAGAGTCTTACCAGATTCCAATTATGCTTGGTCTGTCTCTGAAACTGGACTTCCCTGGAGTCACATTTCTAACTTCTTGTTAGTGATGTCAGTAGGAGGATGCACACAACACTAAGGGTATAAAAAAGAAATGTCCTCTTTGTTTCTCTTGGGGATAGAAAATATCAGAACAGGTGTAGAAAAGCATCAAGAGAAAAAGGACTTTGGTTTTAGTTTGAAGGATATGTATTTGCCAGATACAGGAGGAAAGAGCAGAGGTGAAATATACTAGTTGTAGAATATTTGGAAAAATCAAGGACATGTAGAACACACACACACACACACACACACACACACACACTATGGAAGATGTAAAGGTAGGTCAGTGAATACCAAAATCTCAATCTCTCCCTTCAGTTTCATATGCTCAAAATAGAACTCTTTATCTACTCAGAAAAGCAACTTTGCTCAACACCTTCATAACTTATCATTTATTTTTTAATTTTAAGAGCATGGTTGTCTTGTCTGCATGTGTGTAAGTGCACCTATGTCATGGTCAGAAGAGGGTGCTGATTCCCCTGAAAATGGAGTTAGAGACGGTTATTAGCCACCATCAGATGCTGGGAAATGAATGTGGGTTCCCTTCGAGAGCAGCTAGTCCTCTCCAGCTTATGCAGATTGATACTCTGGTGCCATTAGTTTTATTTCTGAAACGATTTTTGCTTCCTTCCATACCATAACTAGGTTTCAATCCATTTTACTATAAAATTATGTAATGAATGCCTTCTTAATTAATCTGCCCATTTTCTTCATTACTTTTCTTAATTTGCTTATTTTTTCCTATTTCTGATATGTTATCCAAACTTCTGACCAAGTTATTTTGTAACCATATGCTTCTTTTCTTTTAAAATTCTCATCAGTCCTCTTTCTTTTGCAAACCACTATCCCCTCCACCTTCATATTTCTTTGCCTTGGTTTAGGAATCCAATAAGCATAATTAGGATTCTTCCTAGGGGTATAAGTGAGTGTGTGTTTACAAGAGCAAGTGTACCTTGCAAGTGGTTAGAGCAGTGGATAAAATGTCTGTCTCTGTCTCTGTCTCTTCTCCCCCATCAGTTATTCTTTCAGTATAAATCTTCAGGGAGCGGAGGGGGGCCAAAAACTTCTGCATGTGGCTTCAGAACATTGTTTTGAACCTACATGTAAATATTCAGTTTTGTCTTTCCAACTGACCAAAAAAAGTAAAATAATTTGATCACGAAAATCACTAATTTTCAAATATAAATATACCCACAGTCCAGCTGTGTTTCAAGCTCCCCAGAAGGTACGGTCTATGCACTTCTCTCTGGAGAAGCTGTGAAGTTTTCATTTGTATGCCTTCTTTTGCCTGCAGTGTCCATTACTGTTTAAAATCTACAAGTATTAGATTTCAGCTCTTCTACTCTTCCCGTGTATGGCTGGTAATTCCATCTCCATCCTACAAAACTTCTCTGTTGATCTGTATCCCATTCTGCCTTTTTCTGTCTTCAGGAGAAACAAAAAGGACCTTCCTTTCTAGTCTCTAGACTTTTGTTTGAAATATACAGCGATTCACACAACTTTACTATTTAGTGAGTGCTGTTTATGTGAAAAGAACTGGAGGTGTATGAGGGTCATTTCTTCTGGTGACATGCTACTAGAGAATTGCACTGCCACTTTTAACTTATGCTTATTCTCATTGCTAAAATCTTCTTGTCTTAAGGTTATTCAGGTTTGCAGTGAAAGACAACCACAAGAAGCTCTGCAAGCTATGTCATGAATACAGAATTTCTCTACGTTGTGTCCCTGTTTTCTCATGACATTTCCCTCTAATATTCATATTGATTTTGAAATTACTTCTTCATAAAATCCCCCAATAGACAAGGAGCCCCACTATTTCCTGCTTTATTAATGACAATGCCATGACAAAGAATGGACATAAAGCTAATGATAAACTCCTTCACTCCCCTTTTCTCAGTGAGGTGATAGAGGTACTGTGGAACCTCCACATATTTTCAAAAATCAAGCATCTTTATAGAGGTGGCCATATTTTATTTACTAAAACTTAACATCACCAAATAAATTACATATTTCTTAAATGATCATATGTTAGTGAAATATATCCATTTTATTCAATTAGAATTACTTAAGAAATAGTAATTTGTCAGGGTTGGAGAGACAGATCAGCAGTTAAGAACACTGGCTGTTCTTGCAGAAGACCTTGTTTGAATTCGAGCACCCACATAGTAGCTAACACATGTCTATAACTCCAGTTCCAGGGGATCTGACACCATCTTCTGACTTCCTTGGGTACTGCACAACATGGGTGCACTTACACAAATGCCAGCAAAACACACACACACACACACACACACACACACACACACACACCAGCACGTGAATAAAATAAAAGTAAAGAATAGTAACTTGCAAGAAATTTCATTCATCAATATTGTAGTTTACATATCCTAGTACATGAATGCCTTTTGTTCCAAAAATATCATGTTTTCTTATTATGTACTGAATTACTGCCTGCATTTAAAGTCATTTATGGGGGCTGGAGAGATGGCTAAGTGGTTAAGAGCACCGACTGCTCTTACAGAGGACCTGGGTTTGATTTCCAGCACCCACATGGCAGCTAAGAACCGTCTTTAACTCCAGCTACAGGGGAATCCGACACCCTCTTGTGACCTCCTCGGCATTGCATGACACGGAGCACCTACTTACATGCAGACAGTATACTTATACACATAAAATAAATAAAATAAAATAAACAAAACCCATCTTTAAAAAAAATAAAAAATAAAGTCATTTATATAGAATAACTTTGCCTATTTACTCGTGATTTTTAATTTTATTTTTAATAATAATAATAAAAATGTAGCCCCAGCTGGCCTGTAGCCCCAGCTGGCCTGGAACTCACTCTGTAGACAAGGCTGGCCTTGAAATCACAAGGATCCACCTACATCTGCATCCCCAGTGCTAAGATTAAAGGCATGTGCCATCACGCCCAGCTATCATGATTTTTTATTTTAACAATGGGATTTCACTGCACTCAGAACTCCCAGTCTTCCTGCATCCCAAATATGTATGGTTGTTCTCCTGTTCCCACAGCAAACAACTTAGAATTTTAAAGATACTTTGTTATATATACTGTGAAAAACAATTTTCCCAGAGTTATTTATACACTAATACTTTTAGAAACTGCCCAGTTCAATTAACTTCGTAGAATGAATGATGTTCTAATTTGAACGAATAACTGAAGCTATTTTGACAACCTTAAGTATCAATGGTTGGCTTGATTTTATGGACTTTGTATAAAAGAGAACAATTCTTCATATTTCAAATATATTTAATGTAAATCTCTAGAACACTTATACCTTCTAGACTTTTGAGAATTACATTCAGTATTATTTGACTGCACTGGGATTTCTCTGTGAGATTCTACCCAAGAATGTGTCATTGCAGAATGATCCAACTGATTAATTGCCCATCAAAATATTCATCATTATCAGTTCAACTTATGTTATTCTAATAAAAGTTAATGTCCATTGCATGGGTCTTGTGCATGTTGTCACTATTGTTATAAATTCATGTAAGCAAGGTCCCAGGAGCCAGTAAGGCTCCATTTCCTTATGGTGTTGCATTTCCTTCCCTGGTGTATTAGTCACTTTTCTGTTGCTGTGCTAAAACACCATGACCAAAGGAACTTATAAAAGGAAGAGTTTATTTGAGCTTATGATTGAAGGTTCCAGGGAATTAGAGTCCATTGTGGCAGGAGGCATGGTGGCTGGAGCTGGAGCAGCAAGCCCAGGGTCACATCTTGCAATGAGCACTGGAAGCAGAGAGAGCGACTGGAGACCAGAAGGCTTGTTAAACTCACTAAGCCTGCCCCCAATAATGTACTTCCTCTAGCATGGCCACACCTTCTAAGACCTCCAAGAACAGTGCCACCAGCTGGAGACAAATGTCTGAACACTTAAAGCCTATGGGGGACACTCATTCAAACCACCACACCTGGGCCTTACAATCTTACGCCTCCTCTTCTGCAATGGTCCCTGAGCCCTGGGTGGATAAAGTTTAATATAATAATCCTGTCCAAGGACCCATACTCTGCAGTTTCTCACTCTCTACATTTTGGCCAGTGGTTGCCTTTTGTGTTTATCTCCCTCTGTTGCACAAGAAGTTTTGCTGAAAGAATTCAGAGATGCATTAGTATTCTCTCTACATGTTCCCCACTATGTTCCATGAGCCTCATGTATAGAGGTTCCATTGTAGATATGCTACAGAGGGATGAGCCTCTCAGAGACACTTATTCTCTCTGCAAGACCAATTGTACATCTCTGTAACAGTCTGTGTCTCTTGCAAAAGATGCTTCTTTGATGAGTGGTGACTGGTATCTTATCTGTAAATACAAGGATCCATGTTTGACACATAGTAAGAAATTATATTTCTCTAGGGATGTGGCAGTCTTAGGGTTTTCTCTAAGATCTATTATCTCTCCACACACATGTGTTTGGTTATGTAAAAACTATCATAAAACTGGGGAAATGGACTTGAGGGCCAAACGTTGTCAAGGATCACTGTTGGCTGAGTGAGAGTTGACTGTTTTATTTTTGATCTTCTTGAGACAAGGTCTCCCTATAGCCCCAGCTGGCATGGAACTCACTCTGTAGACGAGGCTGGCCTTGAACTCACAGAGATCCACCTGCTTCTGCCTCCCAAGTGCTGGGATTAAAGGCATGTGCCACCACGCCTGGCTGAGAATTGATCTTTTTATCTTTTTAAGGGAGTGATGTTGGCCAGATGAGCAGGCTCTAGTGGATGAAGTCACACTAAGGGATATCTGGGCTCACAAACTTGACTTGACAAGTCATAACACCACACAGTCCTATGGGTGGGCTATGGCAGATAGGGAAAGAAGGCTAAAT
Source organism: Rhizomys pruinosus (assembly GCA_009823505.1). Classification (NCBI taxonomy): domain Eukaryota; kingdom Metazoa; phylum Chordata; class Mammalia; order Rodentia; family Spalacidae; genus Rhizomys; species Rhizomys pruinosus. The sequence continues at coordinate 2,144,003 of VZQC01002038.1, read as the reverse complement.
ATGATTGTGATATACTGTGTAAAATCCACAAAAATTCAGTTGCAATATATATTTTAAAAAATTAATGGCCTAAATATATTCAGAAAATAATGATTAACAAGAACTAGTTCCCACCTCCTTTTATTCTTATATTCTAGGGAGAAAGGCAGAGAATGGATCTGTGGATAAGAGGTACCAGTGGAGATAGAATAGGGAGAACAAAATAAAGCAAAGGACAGAAATCCAATCTAGTTAAACTGGCTTTGAACTTGAATCATAATAACCCTGTCATTAACAAGATAGAGGAGACAAGAGTCGTTCAAGCAAAAGCCACAGAATCTATCAGGACACTGAAGCAAGAAAATACATGATATAGTGAAATACAGAAAAGAAGTCATTTTATTTGTAAACTAGATTTGCAAAGGGAAAGAAGGCAGTAGACAAGAACTCAAACTCCAAGACTTTGCTATGTTTACTAAAATTGGACATTTTCTGGTAATTAATTTCTTCTGAAAGCCTGAAACATTTTAAGCCATCAGGTACATATTTTGATAGTAAATTTAAAATTTTGTTTACTATTTATATTTTATGTGTATGAGTGCATTGCATGTAGGTGCACCCACATCATGCAATGCCCACAAAGGTCAGAAGAGGGCGGCCGATCCTCTGGAACTAGAGTAATTGATGTTTTTTTTGTTTTGTTTTGTTTTTGTTTTTTAAATTTATTTCCGTATGTGTGTGAATGTATTGTCTGCATGCAAGTCTGTGCACCCGTGACGTGCAAAGCCGCGGAGGTCAGAAGAGGGCGTCAGACTCCCCTGGAACTGGAGTTCTGGAATTGGAGTTTCAGACGGCTCTTGGCCGCCATGTGGGTGCTGGGGATCGAACCCTGGTCCTCTGCAAGAGCAGTCGGCGCTCTTAACCACTAGGCCATCTCTCCAGCCCGAGTAATTGATGTTTTTTAGCTGCCACATAAGTTCTGGGAACAGATCCTAGGTCCTCTATGAGAGCAGCCAGTGCTCTTAAGTACTGAGCCATCGCTCCAGTGCAAAAACTTAGTCATTTTTGAGAAAGAATTATATTTACATTAAACTGAGAAAGGGCAAAACTTTGTACCTAGTAATATGGAATGTAAGAAAACAGATGAAAATGAGGGATTGCATGATCATCAGCTATTACAGCCTGAAGGTAAGCTTGACAACCTGACTTCTATCCCTGCATGCCACAAGTGGGCAGGATGGAACCAGCTCCTATGAGTTGTCCTCTTACACATATGCCCTGTGGACAGCAAGCCTATACACACACACACACACACACACACACACACTCTCTCTCTCTCTCTCTCTCTCTCTCTCTCTCTCTCTCTCACACACACACACACACACAAAGAATTAAATACAAATAAATAAAACTTTCAAAAGTAAACAAAAATGAGTGACATACTGGAATGGCCACGATAATTTTGGGACGCTTACTTGAAGGGAAGAATATGCAATATATTTAAGTTGTAGTTAATGAGATCACTTACATGATTCCCAGCCGTTATGTATATACTTGGTATCAATTACTCTGCCATACACATATAATATACCTCTTTTAGAAATGATGAGCTAGTGACCACACCACATTATGAATGTGCTTCCTAGTATTTGAACTGTATAGTAGTGAAAAAAGTCAGCATTAGAAAAATAGAATTAGAACCTAGTCTCTAAAATTCCTCCAAATATTCTGGCTCATACATAAATAAATCCTTGAAGAGACTCCCTAAATTTGTGAGTCCTGTAGCTTGCGAATTAAGGCATAAATACAGTATTTTCTCTCTGTTTTGCCCATGTTTTACTGTGAAAAAAAATTGATGTGCTTTCCCTGTAATGTTCATATTGCTTTGGAAATTACTTCCTCAAAAATGCCCCAACCAGACGAGGAACCATGCTCCTTGTGATGGAAGCTGAGGGATGAAGTGTAAAGAGACTTCTCCAAGCTAATGACCATAATTTAAAAATTTATCAAATATTTAAAAGACAGGATTGAATTTCTAGTCTCTCAGAAAAACATAAATACATGTTTAAAATAGATATAGCTGAAACAAATATAAATGGAAAAGATTTCATAAACATATGCCAGGGAGTTAATGAGCAAAGTCATTGTTTTATTTTTAAATTAATTTGATAATTTATGTATTTTTATGTTTTTAAACCTCCTAATATGTTGTGATTTCTGCCATATTTTAAATAATGTCCATTTTTGTGCTAAGTTTTCCATTTCTAATTTTGTAATTCCTTCCCTTTAAACCTGCCCAGAAAACAGTGATAAGCCACAGGTTATATCTGGTCCTTGGTTGGAAGTGATAATACAATAACTTCTTAAGGGAAGCCAAAGCAGTAGTCTAAGGGGAGATCCCAGACGATTTCTTCAACATCACAATTGGGATTTTCAGATATATAAATATTTAAGTTAGTCAGAATTCTAATAATCCCAAACAGAAGACAGTGTAAGCCACTCAAGGTGTTACTTGAAATATAATGAAGAACAAGTGTTCTTTTACACTACAGGCCTTGGTTACCTAAAGGTGTGCATTAAAATTAGGAAAGAAACAGAGACACTGATTCAAGAATTCACACACTTTAGGGGCTGGAGAGATGGCTCAGTGATCAAAAGCACCAATTGCTCATGCAGAGGACTGAGGTTTGATTCCCAGCCTCCACATCACAGCTAACAACCTCCATAACTGTAATTCCAGAGGATCTGACAAGCTCTTCTGACCTCTGCAGGCTTTGCATGACCTGGGTACACTTATATGCATGCAAGCAATACACACATGCACATAAAATAAAAAAATAAAAACTAAAATAATTCAAACTTCAGTGCTCCTAAGTATTGTTTGAGAAACTTTACCAAAGTAAGATCTGTGGTTCATACCAACAGAGACTCAAGCCAGCACCCATAAATTGATGGTGCAATTCACTCACCTTTCAGTTGATTCTGAGGCAAATGATGCCATAAACCAATGTTTGAGGATTTCCTGCCTGTAATCAGCTTGAGATCTCTCACCTCCAAATTTTACATAATGATTTCAGAAGCCAAATGAAATACCAGGTAAAACATATTCTTAGCTTGCTAATAAAGAAATTGTTTTTATGAAAGAAAAAATACCAATATAAAAATGATATGATATAATATTACGATAAGAACTCTGTGTGTAGGGGCTGGAGAGATGACTCAGTGGTTAAAAGCACCGATTACTCTTGCAGAGGACCCGGGTTTGATTCCCAGCACCCACTATCTTTAAGCCGGGTGTGGTGGCACATGCCTTTAATTCCAGCACTCGGGAGGCAGAGGCAGGCAGATCTCTGTGACTTCAAGGCCAGCCTGGTCTGGTCTACAGGGCTAGTTCCAGGCTAGCTGGGGCTACAGGGAGACACTTGTCTCAAAAGAAAAAAAAAAAAAGAACTCTGTATATAAACAAATGCATTTGTCATGTGCATAATTAAAGTCTTCTACTTAGAACCAAGGGAATTTATAATGAAAAAGATCAAGTCATATACAAATATTGTTTAATTTAATGATTTAAAAAGGATATTTCATGTAGAGTAAATGTTTTGACAAAAATCACAGGCTTCATTAATTCGTTCTGAAAATTAATTTGTAAGTATCTGCAACAGGTATCTTCAAACTGAATTAAGTTTTGTGGGTCATATTATTTAAAGTCTCCTCTGCTGAGGTACAGTTAATTGTCAAAATAATTTTACATATAAAATGGTACCTACTTTTAAGTCCTTGAGTGTGCAACTTACCCTTTAGAAAAAGAATAAAAGTATTAGCTCATAGTTACATAGATAAGTGAATAGATCCTAGAAGCACATGAAGGACATGAAATATTGAAATTAATGATTTGGATAAAGCAACATATTGGCTTATCCATGAAAAATATGGGAGACTGTTGTATAACAGTGTCCCATCCTCTGATTTACACCATTCCCTTTCTTTTAAATTTTATTTATTTATTTATTTATTTATTTATTTATTTATTTATTTATTTATTTATTCTTGGGAGAAACAATACCCATAGCAGGCAAGAAGTCCAATTGCAAGAATGGATTCTGTCCTTCCTCATGTGGTCCCAGGCAGGTAACCAGGACTGGCAGCCTCCACCTGCCTAGGCATTTCAACATGATTAAGATGTGATGTTTGCTCAGGTCTACAGATATTCCAAATATTCTCAACCTAAACCTCTCTAAATTGTATCCTCGCTGCTTCTTTCTGAAAGTCTGGAGTTACAGAACTTTTTTCAGCACAGATGTTTATGTGCTAGTTATTTTCCAAGGATTCAGTTAGGGCACTGTAGTACAGCACAGTTCAGCAGTGGCCTAAGCACGGAAGAGCTCTGTAGTCAGCCGCTTCAGTCTTTATTACTTTGGTTTGCTCTAACAGCTCAGTATCTACTCACTGAATTTCTTTAAAAAAATTTTTTTTAATTTTATTTATTTCTGTATGTGTATGAATGTACTGTCTGCATGCAAGTTTGTGCACCCGTGTCGTGCAATGCCGCGGAGGTCAGAAGAGGGTGTCGGACTCCCCTGGAACTGGAGTTCTGGAATTGGAGTTTCAGACGGTTCTCGGCCACCATGTGGGTGCTGGGGATCGAACCCGGGTCCTCTGTAAGAGCGGTAGGCGCTCTTAACCGCTAGGCCATCTCTCCAGTCTACTCACTGAATTTCAAAGTCTGCTGCTATTACTCTGGTAAACCATTTATCTCTCCACATTTGGAGGCATAGGCTACTGTGCAGTTTACTTAGTATCATTCTTATTTGACCGAATTTGTATTAGAGTATTTCATTGTTTGTCTTCAGCCATGTTGCTGGTCCAATCAGCTTTGACTAGAGGAAAGGAATAATGTCCAAAATTCTGACACTACCTTAAAGGTCTGCTTAAAAAAGGTAATTTTGGGAATTCTTTGCAGGTAGATGGTCTTAGCTGCACCCTGTACTGCAGCTCTGGGCTTACCCTCTATCAGTTGTCTGTCATTCCAGAAGTCTACATTTTCTCATCATTTTCTCAAGCCTTCACTCTTTTCTTTCTATATATTTTTTACAGAGTAAAAGTATACAGTTACATTGAACAGTCTGTGATAGTATAGGCACCCACCGAGAAATTGGAATTTATTGGATTTTTTAATTTTAAAATTGCTACCATTCAAACAATGAAAAAGTAAGGTCTCTCCTCAGGAGTCCAATCATTTTTACTTTACTTATTGAAAAAGGAATTGAAAAATACCCAAGTTAGATAATAATGTTTAAATGATTGTATTTGTAATCTGAGGTAAAAAATTGTTATAAATATCCTTGGGAAATATGAGTATATATGTATGTATACATATATTAAGTTACATGACTAAGCACATGTTAACTTATTTTTTAAATGGCAAGATAAAAATTAATTTAGAATAAAATTTAAGACACTCTGGTTCCATGAATTTAACAGATAAATGTCATACAACATAATTATTAATCTTTATTGTGTAAATGTTAGCATATTATTTCTCATTAGCTGTTTTTTTTATTAATTTATTTATTTTGGGGAGTATGAGGGTTAGGCCTGCATATGTTTAAGTGCACCTGTGTCATGTAGTGACTACAGAGAACAAAAGAGGGCATTGGATCTCCCCGGAACTGGCATTACAGATGGTTATTGGCCACCATGTGGTTCCTAGGGCTCGAAACTGGGACTTCTGCAAGAACAGCCAGTGCTCTTAAGGGCTGACCCATCTCTTCAGCTCCATAGCTATTTCTTTTGATACAATGGGAGCTTATTAAACACTTATAGTGCTTCGGAGAGGTTATTTGATTACAGTGGAAGATGCATACTTGGCCATATAGATGTCAGGCATTATTGACAGGCATATGTGATCTCTAACATTTGCTTCTGCTCCTGAATTGATGGCACACATACTCATCACATTCAAGTGATCTGTCCAGTGATAAATGTTATGATCTTGTATGCTATGATTTTGTTTGATGAACACATCAGAACTGCTTGTTGTCTTCTCTCCTTTGTGGAATACAGGGTTTGCTATTCATTGATGGATTTTTAAAAGTCAATGCTTTCAACATATTCATATTCATTCTTTACAGAGAAGATCATCGATTCACATGTAACCACAGATTTTACTCATTTTAATGGAAAACGCTTAGGCTTCTATGTTAAGATAATTTTATGAATTATTTTTAAACTTATAGGGCTATGAAGGAGAAATATAATGTAGAAATCACAAGAATGAGAGATCAAATCCTACAGTTTGAAAGGATGAACAGAGTAGAATTTTCAGTCAATTGTGTTGTATTTAGCTGAGGAAAGAAGTGAAAATAAGTTACTTGAAATAAGATGATAACTTTGATATTTCTTTCACATGTAAATATATATTGTACATTTATAATACATCTTTAATGTATTATTATACATGCATACATTACCAGCCCTAAGTGACATATCTGAAATGCGTTCTCTACACCAAAGTCTTAAGGAACATTGAGGAAGAGGTGGCAGAAAGAATGTAAGAGCCAGAGGGACAAGACACCCGATGCTAGTTAGTACATTCTAGACAAGATGGGGACGCTACAACAGTGCAATCTCCATAGTATTATAGATGAAAAAGACATGCATAGTGACAACAAGCTGGCATGCTGAGTGGATGAGAGAAATTTCAAAGGTTCATACCTGAAGATGAGGAGCTACAGGCACACAATAGGTGCTGAAGGGAACATTAGTTTTCTCCAGGGGCCAGATCCTTAAGAGATTACCTATGTGTGCATCCCTAAGCGCAGGTACAGAAGAACACCACCAATTAGCCTCAGTTCATTAAATATATGCCTATATAATAATATGTGCCTGCATATGTCACAATAATAATCTAAGAAGAGGACAAGTAATTGACAGGGTGTAGTGGACATGGGAGGTGACGGAGTGAGATAGGGAGGGATGAAAATAATACAAAGTGAATACTCACGTAGGGACTTACCAAAAATAAAAAGAAAAGAGATACACAAATAGATTGACTTTTGATGGAGTGTGAGGATATAGTTTTAAAGAATATATAATTATTAGAATGAAATCTAGCCTTAGGTCATGCCTAAATTTTCTGTAATTGCCATCTATGAATTTAAAGGCACTTTAAGCACTTCAGTTCTGATGTAATAAAAACTTTAATAATTGAAATGAAGGAAACACTCCTTCAATTTTCGTGCAAGTCAATCTCCACACACACGCTCCACATATGGGCCATACTTCTTTCTTGAAGATGGTGGATTTCCATCATCATCTTACTGAAATTCTACACTTAACATTTCTTCTCTGGGAAACTAGCCATAAAACGCCAAAAATAGCATCTGGAGCCTTATATTGGCCTTATAATGTAGTCTAGGAACGAAGAACGAGAGTCCCCTAAAGACGGGATGTGCTTTGAGCATTTCTCTTTTTAAGACAAAAACAAAACTAAAAAAAAAAAATAAAACCTCAAGATTTTTTTAAAGGAAAGGTAATGTTATTCAACATAAAATTTATGTTCTGCGATTGGGGTGAATGGTGAAACTACAGCAATATAGTCTGGACACTCATTTGATCAACTTGATTAAACAAACAAGCCCCCCCCCCCCTGCTGGATGGTGGGACCCATGGGCTGTGTGGGTTTGGGCACAACTGCTTGCAAATTGGTTTTACATGAAGGATGCTTGTACTCATAAATTATCACTTATTGTTAAAAAATGAAAAAAACAGAGAGAAAGATGCAGGAGAGTTATGGCAGAATGCATGATCTGGGATGGGGTGGGGTGAAGGTAATTTTGTTATTGTTAAATGTTCCCGTGAAACTTAATTTTTGAAACTTTTTTTTAAAACACAAACATCAAAAAATTAAAATTAAAAAAAAAATTTAAGTATAATGTGTTAGAAAGCATTACTAGAGAATTCTTTGGGAGAGGACCCAGTCTGTTCCTAAATATTGAACTGGTACTCATAGTAGAAGATTCTAGTGGTTTATTTAACTAAGGAACTTAAAATTATGAAATTACGTAGAAAGCTACATTAGTACAGTTCAGAAAGCATTTTCTTCTGGGTACATACTGCACCTGTCAAATACACTAGGAATGAGGAAAAATTTACTTAAGAACTGGAATTCTCTCAAAAGCAAAAGACCACTTATATCTGGCATTAGGATGGTTAGGTTACATGGACTTTTCCCAAGGTTTTTTCTACATTTGGGTATAATAAATTTTACATGGATTTGAAAATGGTCAGAAACCTTGGAGAAAATGTTTGAGGTCAAACAAAACGTAAATATTTAAAATGTTAATCTCTTAGACTGAGAAAGATGGCAAAAGTTAAGTGTAGTTTATGATACATGACAGAGGGAAGGCTGGAGGGCAAGCTTTAAAAGTGTATTTGGAGGGCAATATTTCTGGAAGCATTAAAAATTCTATAAATCAAATCTTTTGAGGAATCTCACTATGAATAATATATCGATGTATCTAAAAGTCATACAAATGAACAAAATTGCCTACAATGTTATTATAATTTTGAGTTGTACTTAATGCATATTTTGGATGATTATTTTCTCTCTCTCTCTCTCTCATATATATAATATATATATCAGTATGTATATAAATACATATATGCATTATATATATAGATATTAATTATTATATATATAAGTCCTATTGTGTGGTGTGGTGTGTGTCTATAAGTATGCCAGGTAGAAGCCAGTTTGACAACACCAGAGGACGTCCGCCCTTATCCTGCCAGCTTGTATGATGTGGGGCCTGAGATTCACACAAGTATCTCTACACACTAATCCATCTTGCTGGCTCTTGTTCTCAACATTTAAAACAGAGAAAACATGAAAACATATTAAGGATAATTATGTCCTTATTCAATTTATCACTCAGCACTCTATTAATGTCAGTGTGTATCACAAAATATTTTGAATAACAAGAAAATATAATAGATAATTGGAAATATATTTAGAGTTTTTGAAAAGTTCATAGAAAAACACAATGGCAATTATGGTCTAGAAGTCGTGAGCTTTATAGTTGATTTTCTCCTTTCTGGTTAATGTGCATTTCCCTCCTTCTGTCTTTCCTTCCATCCCCTCCAGCTCCTCCTCCCCCATTTCTTTCTTTTTTTCCTTCTTCCTCTTTCTCTCTCGCTGTCTCTCTCTCTCCGTTCTCTCACTTTCTCATCTCTTTCTCTCTCTCTCTCTCTCTCTCTCTCTACTGCTCTCTCTAGATAGATATAGTTATATATATATAATTATATGATATATATGAATATATACACAACCTCCTGAACCATCCTTGCTGTACAGCCATGGCTGCAGTCACAATTGCAGCCATCTTCCTGACTCAGCCTCCTTAATACTGGGCATTACCATATTTTGTTCTCTAAAGACTTTCATTTTGATTAAATATAGTCCAAGGAATTAAAATATCTCCAAACTCAAATGGCAGAAAACAATAACACTTTAATTTTCAGTCTGCTAATAAGACTTTTGATGTGTTTATTATCAAATTTCAATTTAAAATTTAACAATTTCTTAATTATGCAAAATGATCAATCTTTACTGTACCATGAGAAAATATATGCATTTTTTCTCTATTTCTGATACTATTTGAGGCTTAATTTGTATTCTATTGGGCATCCACAGCTATCTTTTCTAATTTCCTATCAACATTAAATGTTACATTAAAACTTTTCTTTTTTAAATTTTTTAAAATTTTATTTATTTTTGTATGTGTATGGGTGTACTGTCTGCATGTAGGTCTGTGCACCCGTGTCCTGCAATGCTACTGCGGAGGTCAGAAGAAGGTCTTGGATTCCCCTGGAACTGGAGTTCTCCTGGAATTAGAGTTACAGACGGTTTTTAGCCTCCATGTGGGTGCTGGGGATCGAACCCGGGTCCTCTGCAAGAGCAGTCGGTGCTCTTAACTGCTAGGCTATCTCTCCAGCCCCTAAACCTTTTCTTTTGATGAAGTAATAATTACTTTCATGAGGATTTATTTAAATTCTCATGACATGTGTCTACTGTAGAGAAATGCTTAATTACCTATGTTCCTTAGAATAATGTTTGGGGAGTCTGTGAACTTTCCTTCATATTTCATAATTACTTAAATAACACAACCCCACCTCCCAAGGTCCTTGTGCTTTCTATAAAATCAATTAATAAAGTTGTCTTCCCCTTGCTCATTGGGGTTTGGACTATGTCCAAAAATTGGTATCAGTCTATGAAAATTCCTGTATCAGGGCTGTGTTTTGGGGGCCTGCTATAGGAACTCCCAGACAAGCCACCTGTGTAGATGTGTGTGCTCCTGTTGCATGGGGCGGATGTTCAGACTCTTCTCCTGTGCAGCTCCTTTGTGTCTGCTCACATCAGCACACATTTTTCTCTTCTGGTCACCAAAGTTTAGAGGAGCAAAAGATTGTTTTCATGAACTGTGAGTAGGTATAGGGCTCATGTCCAGCTTGCTTCTTATGTGAATGGGGGTGTTTGAGATAGTTATAATGTCTGAGAGAACTGGTGTCATTTAGTGCATGGATGTCAGCATTACTAAGTACATTTCCAGAACAAAAGTCAGGTTCTCAAAAATACCAGCAATCTCCAGCTTGACAAAGCAAACTGTTAATGTCCTTGAGAGCAGTCCTTTTGTTAGTCAGAAGTGTATTTCTATCTTGATCTTGCCAGTCAAGCAGCATTAAAAGAGTCATTTAACATTCCAAATTGTTATATCTGATTTTTAAGATGCCAATAATACAATTCTGCAGTATTAAAATATATACAAATTACTTAGGCAGGGCATGGTGGCCCTTGTCTTTAATATTATTATTATTATTATTATTATTATTATTATTATTATTGGTCTTTTCGAGACAGGGACTCCCTGTAGCTTCAGCTGTCCTGGAACTCACTCTGTAGACCAGATTGGCCTTAAGCTCACAAAGATCCGCCCACCTCTGCCTCCCAGAGTGCTAGGATTAAAGGAAGTGCACCACCACATCCAGCGGGTGGCCTTGCCTTTAATCCCAACACTCAGGAGGTAGAGGTAGGTGGATCTCTGTGAGTTCAAGGCCAGCCTGCTCTACAGGGTTTATTTCTGGCCAGCTGTAGCTACAAGGAGACCCTGTCTCAAAAAGACCAAAAAACAAAAAAACAAACAAAAACAAAACAAAAAAACCCCCAAATTATTTAATTTGCTATATGTTGTGGTGAAACTCAACATTATTACTACATATACTATTAATTACTTTATTTCCCAATAAAAAATCAAAGTCTATCAAATGAATAAAGACTATGAAGTATAACTGAATATTTGGAAAATAAAATAAAAATTTTGATCAGGGGCCTGGGTTACAGCTCAGTGCTAAAACAAAGACATCTTGCCTGAGTGCATAGCCCTAGGACTTTAGTATTATATTTGGTTCTGAACAGAGAGTAATCCCTTCCACAGTTCCCATGTCTAGTAGTCAATTAAAGAAAGCAGATTTACCGGTTTTATAAGAGATCACCTCTACAATAGTTGTCTCCAATTTACAGTTGGGGAGCGACCTCATCATTGTCATATTTCTCCTTGTTCTATGGGTGGGAAGGCAAGGAAGTCTCTCATATCAGAACCTTTGTGGCACCTAGAAGGTAAGTTTCATTAGGACTCATTATAACTAGTTGTTACATGTAGGATCCACAGAGGGGTTCGATGTTTATGGCAATCTGAGGCTTTTCTTCCTTTGAATGTTCAGACGGGTCAGCCTTTCCGTTGCCACTTTTTGGTACATCCTACTCAATGCAAACCTGTATCTTTTCTTTCTCAGCCGTTAAGTTGGTGACGTTTTGTCCTGTTGGAACAAACAAATCTTTTCCCATAGTTAGTTTTAAGATTTGAATTGCAAGGGTTTGATGAAAAGGTTTCATGTCTTTCTGTATCCCCCCCCCCTTTTTTTAGCGTATGAGTCTCCAGAAAGATAGTTGTATTAACATGACTATAGGGTGGAGTCAAGGTATAGATTTCATCAAATTCACTGTTTGTTTGGGTGACGTATATATGATAACTTGGGAAGCAAACTTAATTTTTTACGTTAATCATCTTAAAGAATGCGACAAGAGTGATATGTCATACAGAGAAATATTATAGAGAACATTTGTTATTGTCCAATCCCAAAGGTTATGCTCTACAGATTTTATGTAAAGCAAATAGGGCAACAGCAACTTATATCTCCTTTAATGTCAGAATGCATTACCATTTGTTATCAGATCCTGTAAACCAATGTTGTTTAATATAACATTGTTACTTTTACTTTTACTAAATCCTAAAAAAACCATGTGGATCCTGATAGACAGTGGTCGGCAAAACTGGGTACTGCTGAGCTCATGTCAATAAAGTATGCCTTAATCGAATATACACACCGTGTCCCTCTCCACCCATCCCCCCTTTCCAATTCACCATTTCAGTCCATTTCTGAGCAGTCTTTCTGTTGTTCTTTTATTTGATCTCCTCTCTTGATTGAATTTACATAGTACTGGTTGTTGACTAGCAGCCACAGATGGAGGGACACACCATTTGTCGTTGTTTTCTTCTGGGACTGTGTTATTTCGACTATACATAATGTCTTCCAGCTCCATTCCATTTACCTGCAAATTTCATGATGTTGTCATCCTCTTAACTGCTGCATAGTATTCCATGGTATACATGTACCACATTTTCCTCTATCCACTCGTCAGTTTGAGGGCACCTGGGCTGGTTCCAGCTTGTTTGCTATTGTGAACAGAGCTGCAATAAAATAGCGTGCATGTATCATTTGCAGTAGGTGTCTTGTGGTATATACCCAGAGTGGTATACTGGGTCAAAGGAAGGCTCATTTTGAGTCTTCTAAGGGGGTTTTCTCCACACTGCTTCCATATGGCTGTTAACAGTTACATTCCCACCAGCAATGGATGGTGTTTCCCCTTCCCCACCACCGCTCAAGCACTTGGGTCATTCATGTTACCTATGCCTAGCCAGTCTTATTGGAGTAAGTGGTATACTCAGAGTGTTTAAATTTGCATTTCCTTAATGATGCAGAGAGTTGAACATTATGTAAGATGTTTTCTCGGCCATCTCTAACTCATCCTGCTGTGAAGTCTCTATCAAGATCTTTGCTCCATCTTTTGATGATTCATTTAGTTTTCTTTCTTCTTTTGTTTTGTGAGTAGCTTGTATACCTGGCAAATTTAATGCTTTGTCCAGAGTGTATCTGCTGGAAGGTTTTCCTCCCACTCTGTGGGTCCTTCTCCTCACTTCCTTTATTGTCTTCCTTTGAATGTACAGAAGCTTTTGAGGTTTAATGAGGTCCCATTTGTCATTGTCGATCGTATTTCTTTGTGGCAGCTGCTGTCTGGTTTAGGAAGTCTTTTCCTACACCTAGGTCTTGTAGTCTGTGCCAACCGTTCTTTCTATCACTACTCCAGAGTTTTGGGTTTCACATTGAGTCCTTTGGTCCCATCTTGTGGAGTTGACCTTGTACAAGGTGAAGAGGAGGGGTTTTATTTCGATTCCTTCTACAAGTGTGAGTCCAGTTTTGCCATCAGACACTATGCTTGAGAGATGCTGCTATTCTCTTTCTTCCATTGTGTCTTCTTGGCCCCCTTGTAAAATGAGGTGGCTGAATTGTATGTTCTCAGGTGTTGGATCTTAAGTTTTATTCCATTGTGCAACTGTCGTTTTTTTTTTGTGCCAGTACCAAGGCTGTCGTTATAAACTATAGCCCTGTATTATAGTTTGATAGTCTGTATATAGCGATTCCCCCCTGAATGTTTGCCAGGGGAGCCAAGCCCCACAAAAGGTAAGGCTCCGTGCCTCTAAGTTGGGAACCTACAAGAGGAGAGCGATAAGACCCGCTGCCGAAGACCTGAACGTTAACAGTGGGAGGGATGTATTGAACAAACACATGCAAAGTGTACAGAGGGGCCACTCTGGAATGCCACAGAGTTTACCAAAGGCCCACTAAACCAATAAAGCAAATATGGGTCTCCCTGAGTCAAGCAAAACTCCACACGTCGCACCAGATACACCTCCACCTGCCTGCGAAATACGTGTGCAGCAGATGGCAACCATGTGGCCTGTATGTCCCAAAGATTAATTGGCTATAGGGCTCTCTACCTTGGAGGAAATAACCCATGAGCGATGCCACAAGTACGTACATCCTCTACAGGTTAGATGTTTAAGCCACAGTAAGACCCTGTCCATATTTAACAGGGGGGAAATGTAATTCAGTGGATTAACATATCCCAACATGTGTCTACTGCTAAAGTAACCTACCATAATATAGTGCGCTTTAAATACCTATAATCTAATTGCTTGTTGCTTATTTGTAGGGAGCGAAAGGTTATTCCTGGACCAAACTGTCAGCCCTGAAAGGAAACAGCCAGAAGTGACCAGAGTCCCAAGTCCAACAGCTCCATGAAGAGTGGACCTGTTTTACACTCTCATCCACCTGGTCCCCTTTTCTAAGCCAGGGAACAGACACTGCGGGGAGAGGGGGCTGGTAGAATGTAAGGGCTGCGATTGGGGTGAATGGTGAAAGCTACAGCAATAGTAGTCTGGAACACTCATTTGATCAACTTGTTGAACAAACAACCTGTCACCACACACTGGATGGTGGGGCTAGGGTTGTTTGGGCACAACAGTCTGCAGATAAGGTGTTGCATGAAGGATTGCTTGTACTCATGGATTATCACTTATACTAAAAATGAAAAAAAAAAAAACTGAGAGAAATGGACGACAGTTATGGCAGAATGCATGATCTCGTGGGATGGGGGGTGGGGGGGGGGGAGGGAAAAGGAAATAAGCCTGAACTAGAATTGGAAAAAATGTATGAAATGCACAAAGCATCAATAAAAATGTAATTAAAAAAAACAAAAAAAAAACAAAAAAAAAAAAAAAAAAACAAAAAAAAAACAAAGAACATCTGCAGTAAGTCAGGAAAAAAATCAACTACGTGCAACACTAGAAAATGAACAATGAAACTTATTTCTTGACAATCTTTGAATCTGACACAAAATAAGTTCAGATGCGTAAATGTCTTGATGTTGACTTAATATAGTGCCATTCCTTTCTGCCATCTTCTTAGTTTAGAAAAGTTATCTTCTATCTAGATGGTATGAAGAGTCTCAGACAATTTTAGACTGCGAGTTCCAGGTTATGATGGCTACTTGGATGGGAGAGGGGACAGTCAGTTGTGCTTGTCCACCAGTGAACTGCCCTGACCCAATGGTCAGCCTTACATCCAGATGCACATGGGCAACACTCATTACACTTAGTAGGTTATATGTTTAAAAATAAAGAAGAGAACTTGAATTTAAGAGGGAGATGTGCTTTTTTTTTGTGTGTGTGTGTGTGTGTAGGGGGGTCATGAGATGACTTGGAGGAGGGGAGTGAGGCATGAAAATGATCAAAATGCATTGTAATCAGGTATGAAATTCTTAGAGAATTAAGAACAATAAAAGATTATAACAACCCACTTCTGAGATGTTTCCTGACCCTTGAATCAGCTTCTTTGAGTGGGTTGTAGTTTCCCAGCATGCTGTGGGCAATAAACAAGTCTGCTTAATTGCACAAACTAACAACATGTCTAGGGATTGGTAAGGAGTTGGGTGTGGACTTTAGTCTCATTTAGAGACTAAAGTCAATTTAAATTACATCGCTCACTTAAAAGGAGATCTTTCTGGGCTGTTGTCTTCACCATTAATTTGTAGGGCTTACTTCAGTTAATAGTCAGTGTATATGAAATGATATGTGTGTTTAGAGCCTTTAGGGACAACAATTATAACTGAAGAATGTTAAGTTCAAAATAAGAACCTGTGATAGGTAAAATTGTAGTGGTTAAAATATAGCATAATGGGGAGGAGATGTTACAGAATCCCTGAAGGAGCTTAAGCATCTGCTTCATTTACCAGTATGTCTAGAAAAAGCATGTGAATTTTGGTACCTCCTGGGAGAATGAATTAGGATCACATAGGATTTAACAATTAAAGCTTGAAAAGAAGCATAGATATTTTAGACTTACATATTTTCAAAGGAGTTGTACCAAAACTTTACACTTCTTTTATGCTATATTATTTATAATATATGAATTAACCCTGCCTTTTCATTTCAATGGGCTTTTGAGAAAGGGTAGCTGGAGAGGAAAATTTCAGTATTTCAACTGAAATTTCAGAGAACACAGCTGCAAAACATTAATCCAGTGATAAAAACTGGAGTCAGTCATGTTGAAAGTATTAGTTTTAATCCACTGAAAATATATATCCTACCACATACTAAAAAATTAAAAGTCTTTTTGCTCATGTGTGTGTGTGTGTGTGTGTGTGTGTGTACTCATGAATATTTTTTCTCAGCAAAGAAGCAAATAACACAAGAGCAACCAATGTTTAAAAGATCAAGGAAAGCAATACTGACTTCTTTGAAATTAACGTGAAATTCCATTTGAAATATTTACATAGAACTTTCCATTTGCTCTTTCTAAAAACAATGATAAATGACCAATGCCTCTTTCTGGGAATAATGCACTTCCTTAATATTTCAATTTAGTCTTCCTTACAGTTGTTCATATATAAGATGCTTTTGTGATCATGAATTGCCATTTGTAGTTACAGAAACACTTTGTGCTTAATAAGGCATAGAATTATTAAGAAATTGGTAATAACGAGAGAAGCACAAAAATACATAACTAATTTTTCATAATGGACGCTGTAATTTTGTATTTTCTCATCTATAGGAATAAAATCACACACACACACACACACACACACACACACACACACACACACCACAAATGCCCCTTCCTAACTCTTAGAGGTGAGGGTTATTTGAGCATAATATTTCTATAATATGCTTCTAAAAAAAGGCATTGTTGCTGCCTTATTTTGTCCTGTGTGTTTTAACTGACATTTGATGTTTAAAAGAGGAAAAGACATTTATTTTAGTGTTGTTACTAAGAAAAAAAGTGACTTGTGAGAATAAGTGTTTTAAATCAATAGTAAAATAGCTGGAAATTTGCTTGTTTTCTATTACTTTGATCACACTTAGTTGTGCTATGTCTTGAGATGTGGACCTGAGGACTTGGTTACTGTTCTGTTTTTATGACTATTGTTTTATAACCACTAACTTGGTAGTCAGAGCAAGGCCAATTTTAATCTTACAGTTCTAAGAGTCTGAAACCTAAACAATGTCCCAATGCAGAGACATTTAGTGGGCTCTAGAATTTTCCTGCAACCTTGTTGACACCTTCCTCAGATTTCAAGAACAATGTGTGCTGGCCAATAGGCTCAACGGCTTTCTGGCCTTCTGTGTGCAAGACACCTGGTGATTATACTGTACATCCCAGGATACCCAGACTAAGCTTTCCGAATCAAGGTCTTACTTTTAATCTTGATTACAATGTTCTCTTTACTGCATGAGGTGGCACATCCATGGGTTCTACGAGATTGGACGTGAGATTCTCTGCAGTGCCATTATTATTCATTCTACCAAGGAGGTCATACTGAATTTAACATCTTAAATGATTTGTCTTCATGCCTTTCAGCCTCAAGGATGGCACAGCCTCAGGCAGAACTGTATACCTGTTTCAAAATTCAGAGACATTTGAACATCTTGTGTGGGTGTAGGGCACATATGTGAGCAAAGTATCATGTTTCTAATTTATCAATAGTGTTTTGCATGACAATGAGAATTATTGATTAAAACTCATATCATGCCTTTTAAATATAGATGCTTTTCAATATCCAATGCCCCCCTAATTTTCATAATATTTTCTGGATAGTTTTAAGAAAGATAAATGATAGTACACATTGTAATTGCACAGTGCTTGATCAGATGCTTTTCAACAATTATTCATTTTCCCTGGCAAAAAAAAAAAAATCCTGGAAACTAAATCTATGTTCTACATCTCAAATCCTCCAAATTTACAAAATACAAATTCAAGAAAAGAGTGAGTTACATTTGATCTTACATTCACTATTTAATATTTCTAAAGGAATGATGCTGTAAAACAAACAGTCCTTAATATATTTGGCTAAATTCCCATTGCTTAACAGGTATTACAAATCTAATTTTTCAGTGTAGTATTTAAGTGTCCCCAGAGGATAACAGCAAATCCCTTACAAGTCTAGTTTTCAGTTTTCAGGAATGCTTTAATACATACAATATAATGTTTACTACTCGGGGTATTTTATTATAAGCATGGGAGAACTTTGTTTTAGTTTAGTGATTAAATAAAGGTATTTATCATTCTGAAAGTAAAACACAGCACTAGTATTGCTTTGGCTGTTGTTTTTTTTTTTTTCTGTCTTTTTGCAAAAATGTTGTTGAATTATTTCCAGAAACTGGCAATATTTGCATGCAAGTCTTCCTTCAAAAAATTGGTGACACATGATTGCATATTATAGAGTATAATATGAGATTTTGATACATATATACATTAAATAATGGTTCAATGGGGCATTATTATAGCTATCACCTTCTGCACTTACCATTTCTTTCTATCAAGATCATTGTGGTCCTCTCTGGTCTGGGTATACAATGCATTCTGATAGGAATGAACTGTACTCACCATGCTGAGAATAGATTAGAACGCCACTCTTCCCTCCAACTGTAGCATTGTACTTCTTGGCCAAATTCTTCCCTTTTCTCTCCTTTTCGCACCTTCTGGTAACCACTGTTTTGTTTTCAGTTTCCAGGAGACCAGCTGCAGATTGGTCACATGTCAGTAATACCATGCATCAGGTGTTTTGTTGTGTCACTTTTTTCCACTTCATACAATGTGCTCTAGTTTCATCTATCTTGGTTTAAAAGAAAATGTTTATAGTCTTTATGCATAAATAGGCTTCCATCGTATGCACATATCATAATTACTTTTAGTAATCCTTTATGGGTGGACTCTGAGGTAGAGCCTGTGCCTTGGTTATTGTTGTAGTGCTACAATAAAGACAGGATGGAAAACGTTTCATTGACATCTCCTTAGGAGTGCAAACATGAAGCAGAAGACAGAGCTCTATCAGAAGCATATTACCAGGAGTTGCAGCAAAGCAAAGCACAGCTGCAACTTGGAAGCTTGGCTTAGAGTGTTATGACACCAGGAACAAAGGAAACAAAAAAGTTCACTGAACACGTTTCTATTAATGGGTGTAAAATGAGACAGAGTCGAGAGAACTGCCACAAACGCGAGGTCAGACTGGAATGCATGAAAAGTCCCAGGCCAGACATGGCTCCACAGTACTACAAAATAATACAAACAAACAAACAAACAATACAAAAACAATACAAACAAACAAAAAATAAAGAGGTAGAATGTCATTACACATTGGTAACCAATTTCTTTTTTAATCTTAGAAAGGGCATTTCTTTTTTTTAATTAATTTTATTTATTTCTGTATGTGTATGAATGTACTGTCTGCATGCAGGTCCTGTGCACCCGTGTCGTGCAATGCCACGGAGGTCAGGAGAGGGTGTCGGATTCCCCTGGAACTGGAGTTCTCCTGGAATTGGAGTTTCGGACGGTTCTCGCCGCCACGTGGGTGCTGGGGATCGAACCCGGGTCCCCTGCAAGAGCCGTCGGCGCTCCCAACCACTAGGCCATCTCTCCAGCCCAAAAAAGAGCATTTCTTATAAGCAAAACTGCACAGAACTGAGTAAAAGAGTAAGGAGAGTTACCAGTATATGCCAAAATGGCATATACTCTGCTCTCTTACCCTTGGGGGCTGGAGGCAGGGGGATCAGAAGTTCAGTGCCATCTTTGGGTACATATTGAGTTTCAGACCTTCCTTGGGGCTGCATGAGAACCAGTCTCAAAAAACCCAAAACACTACAACAGCAATAATGGTCAAATGACAGTAGGAGATAATTTTAAGAAAGAAGCTCTTGTACAATATTATTTAAAACAATTTAAATAAAATTCTTAGAGATTTGTTTATCTAAATATGTACCTCTGTACATTTCAGAAATAAGACAATATAAGGTAAGGGGAGATTAAGGCACTTCCTAAAATTCAATAAGCAGAATTGTTCCTTTAACCTTGCCTGAATATTTTTAAATTTTCAGGTTGAGGTAGTAATATTTCCTCTAAGGCTTTGTTTGACTACTTTATAACAATGAATTCAGTTCCTGTTATAAGACACTCTTAGCAATGCTGGTTACACGTGTGAATGCCCTTCACCATCTAAGTTAACAAGGGGATGTGAAGAAAGTAGGTGAACACTGATTATGACTAAGTTCTCAGAGTTCATCGCAAATGCCTGGCACTCCACTTATTCAGAGGCTGTGCATGTTCTTTAACTAAATTTTCCTTTTTAAATACTTATCGGCAGCCCTTGAACTTTAGCTGTTGCATTCATATGTGTTCCTCCTTTACCTTTTACCTGTAACTCACTAAGTTCATAATTTATATTTGCTCTTATTTCCCTGTAATGCCTTCGTAAGTATCTTTAGAAAGGCAAACTGTGAGTTAACTGTCACTCTTAGTAGCATTAGTGGCCAATTTTTAGGTCAAAGACATAAGATTATTGCAAATTGATGTGCTGAACTATTCAAAGATCTGGAGAATAGCTACTCAGTAAATCCACATTGATAGATTATTCTTTCAGTATTTGACCAGACTGTTCCCATTTTTAAAAGATCAACACGCTTATAAGTGATAAGAAAATGAAAAATATGAATCAATCAGTCTGACATCTGCTGTATAAAGTCTTCCATTAACATTATATATAGCATTAAATATTTTACTTGCAATAAAAATCAGCATTTACATGTTTTAATGTAAGCATAAACAGATTATCATACTAAGCTCTTATTATAGACACTATGTACATTTGGTGAATAGTGGTCTAAGTTCCCCTAATTGTTTCTTGGTTTTGGTGAAAGTCCATTATAATAAAGAGTTACACATGTACTGGCTTTGAACTTCTTCTCTAGGGATATAAGTGAGCCACCATCACAATCCCATAAGCCTCCTATTTTAATTACAGTGAAAAACAGTGTTTCATACAGTAGAAAGAGGTTTTTAAAATGATTAGTTTGACTATTTCACAAGTTTATGGTTGAAGCTTTAAATGGGACAAATGGAACACTCAGATCTGTATCATATTGTGTTTCTGATTCAAGGACCTGAACCCCGAAGATACATTTTTAAATAATCACCACAGAATACCAAAAAGTGTTTCTTTTCAAGGCTCTATTCAATGTTTTTGGAACTGACCTTGAAATGGAATATGTGATTGAAAATAAACAGACGGATTTTGGTAAGGCTTTAAATGTTATCTCCTAAAGATATGAAAAGTTTCCTCAAACTTCAATGATGAAAAATTTAATACGTATATTTTGTTACATTTTTAAATGTATTCTGCCTCTGGGGGAGGGGAGAATGGGCACACAGTGTGAGTACTTTCAGGAATAATGTGGGGCCCAGGGATCCAACTCAGGTTGCCAGGCTTTATCAGCTGGGCCATCTTGCTCTTACAAATTATATTTGGATTTGGAGTTTTCTTAGCAAACTGACAAAGAATACTCACAGATAAATTTCTGAGTCTACCTTAATTCCTGGCAGGAGGTTCTGTGTTGGTCATGATGAGCTAGTTTGTATGTCCATTCAGATGTCAATATGCAGCGGGAATGGACTTGTACATTTTCTATGGAAGTCTCCCAGGAATTATTCTTCAACTATAGTTTAATGTAGGTGCATATTGGAGCACTGAAATAAAATCAAACACTTCGTTTGCATGGGCACAATTACAATGTCAGTTTCACCTGCATTGCTATGAGAAAGTAATCCCTTCACACAAATTCCAAAGTGATTCCTCATCATTGCTCACAGCAATTCTCAACCTTTCCCACCCTTCCATTCCTACATTCCTCATATTTCACCAGTCAATCCTGCTTCACAGGTCACTGAGAGAACAACGTGAAGAACACTTTAGGGGTCGGGGGATGGCTGGACAGGTAAAGGGGTTTGCTGCTCAAGAATGAGGACCTGAGTTCAAATCTTGGGCTCCCACAAAACGGACAGGTTGGTATCATGTACCCCAGTAACCACAGTCCTCTGGGGATTGGAGAAAAGAAGTTCACAGTGGCCTATTGGCCACCAGCCTGTCTCCAAGTTCAATGGAAGCCTGTCTCAAGTAGAATGTGACAGAGCAGGACATGCTCATGCTCCGTCGCAGGCATGCTTCACTCTCCTACCCACACATGTGCACACCACACACACAGAGAAACACCTTTGCTGTCTTCCCTGCTGCTATTATCTGTCATTTAATTCTGTTATCTTTTCTTTCTCAGAGAAAGTTTTCTCGCTTCATCCCCAAGACTTCTGGCTAACTAGCCCTCTCCTGTTGCTCCTTCGTGGCTTCTAGACTATCTCTGCAATGGTGATTTAAACTCTGTCACCTATTTAGTTCTTGAGCTCCAATGGGGCTTTAGTAAACCACATACCTGGGCTCACTCTTTTTCCTGCTGCAGAACTTTGTCTTTTCCATCCCCTTGCCTGACCTCCGCTCACATCTCAGCAGCCTTGGCATCCTCGCAACTCTGACACTCCTCCCCACTTGAACTTCACACACTTCTATTCTGGTAGTTGTTTTCCAACTTATTACAGTTCCAGTTTGTTTGGTTTTTAGTTTTGATCATTCTTCTGAATTTTAGACTTAAATATTTTGCTGTCTATATGTACTCTTCCTTGGATGTCTCCCAAGAACCCCAGACTCTCTATATATTTAAAAATTGAAACGTCTAACATTTTGGTTGAGAAATTCAACTTCAGCATTCTGACATTTCATGAGACAGTGGCTTTGCTATTTCATTTTCATTTCTTCAGAACCGCCGATTTCAGCTGCATTGCAGCAGGATGCTTCTCCATGCACAGCACTGCTCCCTCTCCCCATTTTCACACTTCCAACTTGAACCTTTCAGCAGTTCCTTCTCATCCCAGCAGCCAGGGATCCCTTAAGAAAATGACATCAAGTCACCAAGTCATGTCATTCTGTTCAGAGCTTCCTTCTGTTTTCATGCCTGGTTTCTTAAGAAAAACCAACCATGTACCCTTTCACTTTAAATCTTCCTAATTTCTCTTTTTCTTCAGTGACTCTGACTGACCTCCTCATTGTTCCTTAAATTTATCGAACACCTTTTCTGTAACCTATAATCTTTACCACATGGCCTTTCATTCAAATGAAGGTCACGGTTAAATGTTAAAAGCCTGTGATCTCCTCAGGTTACAATCTCTGTGACTTATTCTCTAGTCATGATTAAAATTTTTCTTCACCACTGATCTCTACCTCTTAATTCTCATCTGTTTTACTTTTCTACAAAGAGTATACCTTTTAATATTACTCTAAAATCAATCCATTTCCTTGTTTTATCTATCTTCCCACAATGATATTTTGGATTTTAGCTTTTCTGACTTTTGTTTTCATTTTTCCTAATTCTTAGAATAAATTAAAATATGTATGCAGACATGTTTTTTGAAATAAATACTTTTTATATTTCTATTCATATGAAAGTCAGGGTTACAATCATGTGAATACGCTTTTATTTTCATATTTATGAATGATTATTTTTAAAAACCACATCCAATAAGTTTCTGAAGTTATGAATGTGGAATCCTAGTTAAGCAACAAAATATTTAATCACCAATTCTTAACTCTTATGTTGCATGATTTACAGTAAAATCTTCATCTAAATCCCCACTACTTCTGTGGAATTGTCCTGAGGTCTTTAGACAATTTCATGAGTCTCTTCACAGAACACTACATGACATGTGTATGACTGCTCTTTGTTCAGTGCTTTCTATGCCTTTAGAATGCTTTCCATGGTAACCAGGGCCGCTCAGCAACATCCTTGACCTATGAGTTTCTGAGTTGCTCTATTCCCACGCCACAGATGGTTCTTCATGATTCTCCCTTGAACTATCATTATTCTTCATTTACTGAGTCATACACTATACAACTGTATGATAACTCTTATGGGAATTGGTCTTTCATATTTCTCTTTATAATAACTAGCTACAAATCTGTCATTTGAGGGTCATGGATCAATCAAATATAGAAGAGCTACAGGCCTCCTTACCATCCATGCTGAACTTTATGATACAGGATTTTGTAAAATGATAACTTTGGCTCAGTGTAATATTGATAGGACTTCCTTTCTTTTTGGAAATTAAGTTTTTATTATTTAAATTATCTTCTAATCAATCATATTTTCTCTTGATTTATAAGCAAATTGTTTTGCATTTCATTCCAAAACTTTATAATGAACAAACTCTAAAAGTTATGACTGCCTAAAACAAAATATAAGCCTTGAATCCCTCCTCTCAATCCATGAACATACTTAGAAATAGCATACACACAGTTAAGTGAAGGAAACATGAAGGAAACGTCATAAATTTTCAAGTTTTGTTCACTCTCACTCTGATTAGAATATTTATAGTCTGTTGATCTAAAACCTACTCACATTTAAAGACATGCTTGCATCTTCCAATGTGTGTTTGTGTGCATGGGCTTTTTTAGTGTGTGCGTGTGTGTGTGTGTGTGTGTGTCTGTCTGTCTGTCTTGTCAGGTGGCTGGCTGTATGGTGCTAAGAATAAAAGCATAGCCTTGTTTGTCATATCTTTATTAGAAGTTGTACTGCCGGGGAAAGGAGAAAATAGAAACAGAAAGAGGGGGAACACAACATAGTTTATTCAACAAAATAATAATTTAAGATGCATCAGTACTTTGAATGTTACTAAAAAAAAAGTGCAAATCAAATGGAAATAAAAAAATTTAATACTCTCACATCCAGGGGCCATCAATTATAGTAAACACTGATAATTCATGCATGTTAAAACATGTTTTCATAGTATTTTTTCCAAATGTAATCGTAAGTTAGGAGTAAATATAGGGTGAAAAGCCAATATCCAATGAGTTCACTAGAACTTGAGAAGAGACTGGTGATCCCAAATAGCCTAAAGTATTGAAAGGAAAATTGCAAATTTTCTACATGTAAACAACTCCAGAAACCTGATTCCAAGAGGAAGCTGCCCTGCTGGTAGTCAAGTCAGAAGGGTTCTGCAGTTTTATGGTACAGACCCAATTCATGGAGCCAGGATCCCTGGCATAGATGGTCAAGAAAATAAGTTTAATTACAATGTTTATAACTCACTACTGAGTCTTTGTATGCTCAAGGAGTAAAGAAATGAAAATTTCTATGTACAATAGCTTCTGCTTTGATTCAACCTGGTCTATAAAGCTCATTGGCAGGAACTTCATATACAGCATATTTGATATGATAAAGCTTCTGGTCATAAACACACACAGAATTATGAACCATTTCCAGAAGAGATTGTGGGAGTCTACCATAAACTCAAGCCTGTCCAAACTGTCTGCTGAGCTTTGCTATAAAACAGTAAGGGTGGGTCAGAGTCCTGCGCTGTTTCCCACTATGCTTCCTCATGTATCATTTTGTGCTTTTGCATTCATGTTCAGATCATTCATATTTGATTTCAATGCATTTTTATTTTCAGATCAGCAGTTGTGTGGTCCTGGTGAATTTCTTTGTCACGATCATGTGACTTGTGTCTCCCAGAGCTGGCTGTGTGATGGAGACCCTGACTGTCCCGACGATTCAGACGAGGCTGTAGATACCTGTGAGTAGAAAGGTCTCTTGCCTTTTGGATTCGCTGAGCATGTGAATCAAAATGTCAGTTGTTTTCACCGATGACTGCTATTCTAGTTGATTCCATGTGTTTTGTTTTGCTTTATTTTTCTCTTTCTTTCTTTTACTTTTTTCAAATAATCTAAGAAATGTGAAATCTTTTATTTCTGTTTCTTTTAAAGTGAGAATGTGAACGAGTGTGGGAAGCACACTTTTAATCATGTGAAGTCACTTATGAACATAGGAAAATGCAAAGTAAATACTTCTAATGTGATTCTGCTAAGAAAAACCAGATGAAGGGAAAAGAAATAAACAGCAATAAAAGAGTTTTTCTCCAGTTTGTTTCACACATTTTGAGATGGAGAAATGTACAGAGAGAATATTAAGGAAATCAAACTTTTAAACTCTCACACTATTTCTGTTAAATCTCTGTATCTTGTACAAATTAATGAATACGTTTTTAAAAACTAGAAGACAGAAAAGTGATCAGCCTATACAGCAAGGATCTTGGCCTTTATAGCAGCAGAGTCAGATGACTTGCTGTATGTGTGCTCTTTTTATAATATTTTATATCATAATTTTATTTTATGTTTATGAATATATTCATTGCATGTATGTAAGTGCACCTGTGCTGTGCAATGTCAAAGGAACCAGAAGAAGGTATCAGAGCCCCTAAAACTGGAGTTACAGATGGCTGTGAGCCACCACGTGGGTACTGGGAACTGAACCTGGGTCCTCTGCTCAAGCAGCCATTGGTCTTAAACATTGAGCTATCTCTCCAGCCCCATTCTGTGTGTCTTCTAACCCCAGTTGTATCCTAGTGATACTGATGGTTTGCCCTCACTGAAACTACTGCTACAGTAAAACTGTAAATAAAAGTGTGACCACAGTTAAATGTCCCACAGCTCAATGTGACTACAGTTGAATGTTCCATGGCTTTTATTAATGGTCAGTGGTTCTTTGGAGTAGGAACTGTCAACTAATTTTCATACTTATATTTCTATTGTAGCATCACTCTGTGAATGTCATGTGACCAGAACTGCCAGCATATCAATATTATGCCCAAGGCAACCATATAGTTCTGTAGAGTTCAAAGTTCTTATGGCTTGGTATTAAATTTACTGGCTCTCTTTCACATTTTTTATATTTTCTTACTCATATCATAAATAGAACTAATGCCTCTTTATTAAAATGTTCCATTAGAAAACAGAAGCAATGCTTATTAATATTCTTCATGTTCAATAGTTCTGATAAAGTTTTTCAACTTGATTAACTTGAAGTATTAATTGCTTTATTTTGGTTTTAATCAGACTTCCATAGGAAGATATTGTGGTTATTCAATATATTTTAAGCTATCAACAATCTCACATTCACTGATAAAATCACTAAGATTTTTACAAAAAATATAGAACAGGTTCTATGTATAATAGGTTTAAAATAAGATAAAATTAAGAAAAGGTTCTAGTGTAGAAAAATGTTTTGCAAATAATCTCAGTAAAATTATTGGCGATATGAAGGAATACAGATCCTATACATGTTATACCACAGATGAATCTTAAAAGCATGATACTGAAAAGAGACTAGTTGGAATGGAGCATGCATTTTATAATGGCATTCTTATCAAAAGCCCCATATAAGCAAACTAACAGTGCAAGGGTGTAGAGCATTGCTGGGAAGGAAGTAAGGAATGATTGTTAATGTATATATGGTCATTTGGAGGCATGAGTAAAAAGAATAAAATTAGATTATGATGATAATGGACCAGTTTTGAATATATTTACAATCTTGCAATTGCATATTTTAAATGAATTGATTACATGCTATATGAATCACGTCTTAATAAAATTATATGGGAAGGGAGAATATCTTCAATATTGTGTGTGTTGGTGCTGATGTTAAAGTGGTGTGGAAAGACAGCAATGAGAAATGCCTTGCCTGTGGATTTTTTCAGTAATGGGGCCATGTTCTAACAAAAGAATCATTTGAAGCTAGTCCTTTCCTGCTCAAGTGTCATCAAGGCTCATTCACCGTAAGGAAGGCCTGCTTCCATGAAATCAGAGTAAAAGTCAAGATGCTCAGTGCTGGGAGTAGAGTCTTGTATTCTGCCCCAATCTTTCTGATTCTGTGATGGGATGAAAGGTGGAGCTGAGATAAACTCTAGGAATCCTTATGCAGGAGGTAAAGGCACAAAGCAAGATGCTCCAGGTCTGTGGGTGGCACAGAGGAAAACTCAGAGGGCTGCAATAGTTGCCTGTGGAGGAGTGAGTGCCCTTTGTGCTGGAAAAGGACAGAGAACAATGTTCCTGTCAGTGAGAATCTCAGAATGGACAGTGTTTATGCTCCAGATCCTATATAATCCACAGAGTAATGAAGAAGAAAACTATCTGCTATTCTACTGAATTATTCAATCTGGAAAACATATATAAATTTATAGTTAACTAACTTATTCCATATTAGTGATGTCAGTACTAATTAAAATATGGACGATCCTAGAAAAAAAAAAACACAAAAATTCAGAAATTTCCAATTCTGATTTCTCAATATAGATCTTCACAATCACCACAGTGCTTTGCAGTGTGTTTTGTGGTATTCATATGGAGTTGTCTCCGATTCGCATAAATTGTATACTTTTAGAATACATCAATGTAAATTAGGGTGAATTATAAATATTTTAAATGTACGGACTTGAAGATTGATTCTTAGGAAGTGTAATTTTTGCTCAGTGTATGAACACAAGGGTTATTAGCTCTGATTTGATGACAAAACAAGTAACCACAGAGTGTTAGATGGACAAAGATGATGTAATGTATTTATTCATAAATATACTTAGCTTTGAAAATGATCAGAAAGAAAAATCCAGCATAAAATGTAATTGCTTTACAAATCTTTGAAGTGATAAAACTCCAGTAGGGAATAGATATTGTTGAGGATGGAGAACAGCTGATCTGGAAACTCTAATGAAATTATTTGAAGAAAAACATATACAGAAAAAGCAAGAAATCCCAGATAGTAAATGAACTTAAAATATAAAGGAGACTGCAAGTTAAATGAGCCATGTTTTCCCCTTCGCTTCTTTGGAAATACATTCTGGTATCCATCTGGCTGGGATTAAATTTCACCGTCAGCAATAGACAGGGAAAAGTTTGTGAATTCAGTTTGCTATTTAGGGATGTGCATGTTGGGAGGAGTTATATAATGCATGAAATTGAAAATTTTAATGATTTATAATTTTATTATCGAGTATGTGATATAATCCTTATGGAGATGAACTTCCTATTTCTGCACATTTAAAATGTATTTTTCACTTTTCTAAATGATTGGCACCATCTTAATTCCCACTAGGCAAAGAGAATAGAGTCAGGAAAACCCCATCTTTATAGTCATGACTTGCAGCTTACTATTGTTAGTTTGTGCAGCATGGACCCAGAATGAAAGTAAATCCAAGCAAAATTTCTTTGTGACATGCAGTCTTGATGCCATCTGTGGTAAAGAACTGTTCTTGAAAGACTTTTTCTTCTGAGGTATTCAAAACTTAATTCCTTTTAGGATTATTCTGTTGAATTCTGTTGAATGCTTAGTGATTCTTCCTTTCCAACAATTAACTCCAGCTGGCATGATGCTTCCTGGGACTCCAATGCTATTATACTCAAACACGCTTTTTCCTCTTTCAGTCAGGAAGGTACTAACCATGCTAACTGTCCTCAGTTCTTACACTCTCTTGGAATATTGCTTAGAGAGTTCTTTGATTAGAGACCATGTTTTGTATTTGATGAGACTTTAGTCAACAAAGAATTAAAATGGCCTTTGAGATATAAAATTTGCCACCTGTAGAGTTGTGACTATTTGTACATTAACCTCACTATTCTTCTTCTGTAAGGGTAAACCAAGTTTTTATGTAATGGACCTCAATCATTCATGTTTAAGCTTCACATGTTCATTGGATCTCCACTGCAAGTTATTATTTGTTTTGGTTTGTTCGGTTTTTGTTTAGCTTTTAAAACATTTCTGATTACAATCTGAAAAATAAAAATAAATGAGAAAGAATAAAATCAGCCACAGGTAATACTTAACAAGCAAGGCATAGTTCACTAAGTTCCGGTTTCAGGATGACTGCTAACACATACGTCTCCAGTTGTCCATGCAGTTCTGTGTATGCCCAGGTCCTGCAGTGGCATGGAGTGGCTTGCAGTCCACACTGTGAGTGAATACTGCCTGGAGCTGTGGTCAACTCACTGTGTCAGACTGAGGAAAATGGGACAGTTGGCAAACTCTGTGGTTTCCTTCTATTTTTGCAAAGCTCTTTATTGGTAAGGATTGTATCTGAATACATGTTATAAAAACAGTGGTTTAGCTGCATAGTAGTTTATTTTTCTGATGTAGACTATTCAAAGGTGAAGAGCTCAAAGTGGATACAATCACTTCAGAATAAAACTAGCTCTCTTCTATCTTTCTGTTCTACCATGCTTAGCATAGAGCTGTGAGTCTTGTATTCATAGGGCAGCTGTTCCAACCTCCCTGGTAGATAATTCCATTTCCGACAGAAAAAGGAGAAAGAGGAAAAAGAAAGGCAACTGTTAGCTGAGTCACCATGTCAGGTGAAGAAGAGCTATTGTATAATTTAACCCTCATCACTTCCTGCTTAGTTCTGTGCCAGAAATGATCATAAGGAGTCTGGGATAGCAGATATTCTCAACAAAGCCCATTCTTGTGGTGAAATGTGAAGTACTTTGGTTCTTTTATTGTTGCTGTATGAAATCACGGAGAGGAGCAACTTCCTTCTTCCTAGTTTAACAGTGGAGGTGCTCCACTCCCCCCACCCCCGCCCCGTGGATGGTTCTTCTCATCTCCATTACTCTAATCAAGTAATCCCCCAGAGGCCGACCCTCCAGGTAGTTCAAGTGCTTGCCCCATGGACAGTTAACACTAACCATCACACTAATAAAGAGAGAGAGGAAAGAAAGAATCTGGTAGGCAAAGCCACCCAAAAGGGAGGTAGTGTAGGGGTGATTGAATTTCAACTATGTGGCTCTGAAGCCCAGTTATGTATTAGTACTTTTCCTTTTCCATAAGCAAATTTCTTTGCTTCCTGGAACTAACTGATTGTGACTGATAGTGACAGCCTCACACCTGTTAAATAGCAAGGTCTCATTTCCACTGCATCCTTCTGCTTTCCAGATACCCAGAGTGCCAAGACCACCTTCCCTGGAATGGTTTCAATAGAGTTCCAATTCTGCATTTTCCTTCGTTAACTGAAACTTAATTAATTAAACAGCATTATTCTATAAAAGGTGTGTCCATGAAAAGGCATGGACTGTCATTTAAAGTCATCTGATTAGTCTGTTAACCACTTCTAATTATTATGTTAATGTTACTCATATATTAGGCAAATTTTGCTGTAGAGGTTTTTTTTTTTGGAGCAGGTGACTTTTTCTGGAAAAAACATGTTGACTAATTATCTAGAGATAAAAATAATATAAGTATATATGTATAAATTACTACTAATTGATGTAATAGTCCTGTGATGCAGGCATTATCATCACCTTCTGTATAAATAAAGATACCGAGGTTTGGGGGACATGATCATTTTGCTCCCCTCCACTTAGACTGAGAAGGGAAAGCAGAACATGTGTTTCTTTGGAAATGACCTCCTTTTTCAAAATACTGAGGTGAGATATGATTCCTGAGAAGACCCTTCAGGCCACCTAATTTTGAAGTGCAGTATCATTTGAAGATCAGGGAAGGTCATCCCAATAGGGCTGTTTCACACAGGCTTTGGGAATGATCTGATCTAATTGAACAATGTGGTAAAAATAACAAGTCTCTAGGGTCATAGCAACGGATGCTTTTCTGAAAAATGAAAATGGCTGGAAGTCATTAGGTTAGATGAGACTCCATGTGAACCACGCATCACTTCCATTATGTTTCGATGGTTGTAGGGTTTTATCTTTATTTGAATAGTAGGGTGTTAGTCAACTTCTTATTTTCATCCGGAGACCTTTCCCCTGAGATAGAAGGTAGAAATGCCTTTTATAATTTCCTTCTAAACTTACTTTCTCTGATACAGGTCAGAGAAATAAAATGAGATTCAGGTGGGAGGTTATTAGCAAACAGATATTGCCCTTTAAAATATATGGCAGAATAAGGCACTGGAAGTGGCTACAGTAACAATAAAATGGATGCAAGTGCAGTCCTTGTTTCTAAGTAATGGTGATTTAGAGGTCACTTTGCAATGAACTAATAAATGAGAGCCTCAGAGCTAAGCTTTTCGTTAGGTAGAGAAACGGAAATGATCTTACAGATTAAAGAGAACGCATATGGGACCCAGGAGAACAGTTTATGTCTCTTTCAATTCTTTTTGTTTTGTTCATTTTATTCAGAAGCTCTTCTCCTTAGCAGTAGAGAAGCCAAAAGCATTGACCCCTTTTTAATAATAAATACCATCCACTAAAGAGCTGATATGAAGGCCGTGGGAAGGTAGGACAGTATCATGAATTAAAGGTGCCTGTTGGCTCATGTCCGTATCACAGTGGGGACTAGGAAACGTGATATTTCTCCTCACTCAGAACCACAGTGAAGTAACAGCGTTTCTGAAAGTCATCCACTTTCACAAATCTAGGAAAGGTTGATTGGAGACAGAGGTGATGAACTAAGTGTCTGCAGCTCACAGGGTCTGAAGAGCTCACCTTCCTCTCTGTCTCTCTTCTTTGCTCCTCTGAATCAAGATTGCTATTCCCAGAATACAAAAGGACAGATGTCGTCAGCCAGGACTGGAAACTGTGGGAATGAGCAGTCCCCGTGGTGTAAAAATGAAACACATGTTTTCTAGAGACAATGCTGGTAAAATCTCCTTGGCTTAAGGGATGATGTACTGTAAACATACTCTTTGGCAGGCTCTGCAGGGACAAAGCTGAAGCTGAGCAAGGAGTCTTCCCGCAAACTAGAGAATCCATCATTTATCCACAACTAATCTCACATTTGGGGTTAGGGATGAAGGTTTCTTACCTTTCATGGGTGAGCACATTTTTTCCCAGAGGACGTCTTATTCTTTATAGTCAGAGTATAAAATTTACATTTGACTTTCAGTCAGAAGTGCTTCTAAGATGACATATTTTTTCTAAATGAGGCACTAAAAGATGTTGCATGCTAAGAATTTATTTTTAGCAGTAATACCATTCTCTCTCCTATCCCCTGCTTTGAAGAACAGAATATAAATCCTATTCTTTATCCAATCAGTAGGGCAGTGAATAACCGCCTACTAATTGTTACATGGGTCTGCTTATGCTTTAACCACTTTTTTTTTCCTAATTAAATTAGTTTTTATTGATGCTTTGTGCATTTCATACATTTTTTCCAATTCAGTTCAGGCTTATTTCCCTTTCCCTCCCCCCCCACCCCCACCCCATCCCAGATCATGCATTCTGCCATAACTGTCCTGCATCTTTCTCTCAGTTTTTTTTTTTCATTTTTAGCTATAAGTGATAATCCATGAGTACAAGCATCCTTCATGCAAAACCTATCTGCAGGCTGTTGTGCCCAAACACCTACAGCCCCACCATCCAGTGGGGGGTGACAGGTTGTTTGTTCAATCAAGTTGATCAAATGAGTGTCCAGACTACATTGCTGTAGTTTCACCATTCACCCCAATCACAGCCCTTACATTCTACCACGCCCCCTCTTCCGCAGGTTGTTCCCTAGGCTTAGAAAAGGGGCACAGGTGGATGAGAGGTAAAACAGTCCACTCTCTCTGGAGCTGTTGACTTGGACTCTGGTCAATTCTGGCTGTTTCCTTTCATGGGCTGACAGTTTGTCCAGGAATGGTGAATTGGAAAGGGGGGATGGGTGGGAGAGGGACACGGATGTATATTCGATTAAGGCATATTTAATTGCTTTAACCACTTTGGGCTGGATTATTTTCTTCCTAAATAGTTTGTAACATTAGCTTTCCTGATTTGGGAGAAAAGTCATATGAGGATTGGTTTACTTGGGAAAACACTAATTCGATGAACATGGATTACAGCATTTCTTTCTGTTTACAGCTCACAGCCTCCCCACCCCCACACATGTATTTCTACCCTTCAAAGATGCTTTGTGATGGAGGTATCTGCTCACATTATTCACTACCCAGCCCTGAAATGTCAGATTTAAGTGAGGAGAATCAATCAATTTGCACAAACCTTCCTGGGTTCTCAGGAGCAAAGAAGAAAACAAACAAATACTTCCCAATACCTCTGATTAAATTGACAATAGTAAAGCAATTACTAATACAAAGTACTCATTTATGATTCAGGTACAGCCAGATCCTGATAATTTTAATCTATCATCTGCAGGAATTAGAAGAATGTCTTGTATTTTTATGATACTTTGCTATATCCTCTTCAAAGTATGTTTTTACACCAGGATCATTAAATGTTATTAGATCATTGTAACTATCTTTTAAGAAAGATTGCTCAGCTATTCATTCAAGAAACAAGAAAGTGCCACACTCAGGAGGCAGAAACAGCCTGGTCTATTTAGAGAGTTTCAGGAAAGCTGGAATTACAGGGAGACCCTGTCTCAAAAAGACCCCAAAAAGGAAAGAGAAATAGAAAGAAAGAAAGAAAGAAAGAAAGAAAGAAAGAAAGAAGCACAGAGATATTGCTTAGTCAAGAGCTCATGGCCAGTGGGAAATAGGCTAGAATAGGAACCTAGACTTCTGTCCCTTATCTTTGTACTGCAACAAATTATAGGCTAAGGTATGTCCATGTAAAGTTTGTGTTACATCCATAAACCCTATTATCTGGAAATGTAATTGCACTTAGAGATAGGCTACTTAAACAGGTAATTAAGTTAGAAAGAGGTTATCAGAGTTGGTCCTAATCCATTTTGAGTGGTATGTTTGTAAGAAGAAATTCAGAACTACTAGAGTTTCCAGGAGAACTTGTTAACAGGTGGCAACTTGCTGGTGATATTCTGAATTAAGATGTTGTCATCTACATTGGATTATTATTTGTAATTCTGTATTGATCATTGGTTTAAGCAAAAGACTAGTTTTAATTCATAAAGAAAATGCATATACATTATTAGAACTATAGTTTGGCAATAAAAATTTCTTCGATATTTAAGTGGAAATGGGTAACATGTCATTTAATTCTGGTGATAACAGCTGACTGCTGTGCTGTGCTGTCCTGAGCCTTACTCAAGGCAGAGCAGGCCCAGAGAGGGTAAAAGAGAATCCAGAGTGAACAACCTGACTCTCAGTGGAGGGAAGACTTCCATACAGGCCTGTCTCACATCACAGTCATTTCAGCAAGCTTTCCATATACACAGCTCTAGGAACATATTCTTTCCAGGCATATGTATGCTTCATTAGTCATTTTATGTACAACAGATTTTAATTGAGTGACTACTATTTTGACAATCATGCAGCAAGATAAATGTGAACATTTAGGAAAATTAAGATAAAATGCAGCTAGTATAACAACCAAAATGACTTAATTATTTTTCTACTTAAATCATGCTTCTAAGTGTGTATATGCTGTTATGTTAAGGTTGTATGAGGTATAAGAGTTAATGATTATATAAGTATGTATCTGAACATTAGATGTCTGTGTAAGAACGAATTGAATCTGGAAAATTAATATTTCCTTAGACACATGCAAACGACTCACACACCTTATTTATTAAAAAATAAGACTGCTGATCATTTTAAAGGGATTTTCAACGGAGTTTATACTGCTCCATAACAAAGCACATGGGGACTGCTTACATTGGCATATATTTATGAGCTCAGAGTTCTGTAGTTTAGGAGTCTAGCAGAGACGAGAAGGCTTTCTGTGTAATGTCACACATTGTTGGTCATGTGTATCAGGCTGCAGCTCTGATGATTTGTCCCTGCTGGCTGTCTGCTGCAGCCAGTCACACAGGCTGAGGCCAGCACATTCACTGGCACACAACGCTCTTCCACATCCCTAGCTAGGAGTACTGTGTCAAAACTAATGCTTCATCTTTCAAATCCCCAATTTCCTCTGCCCTCAGTAAGCCCTCTACTTTTTTTGGGGGGGGGGGGCTTTTTGAGACAGGGTCTCCCTTTAGTCTCAGCTGGCCTAGAACTTGCTATGTAAACCAGGCCGGCCTTGAACTCACAGAGATCCACCTGCCTCTGCCTCCCAAGTGCTAGGATTAAAGGCGTGCACCACCACGCCTGGGATCCCTCTGCTTTTTAAAACCTGGGGCTGGAGAGATGGCCTAGCGGTTAAGAGCGCTGACTGCTCTTACAGAGGACCCGGGTTCAATCCCCAGCACCCACATGGCTGCTGAGAACCATCTGAAGCTCCAATTCCAGGAGAACTCCAGTTCCAGGGGAATCCGAGACCCTCTTCTGAACTCCGCGGCATTGTACGACACGGGTGCACAGACTTGCATGCAGACAGTACATTCATACACGAAACAGAAAATAAATAAAAAAAATTAATAAAATCTGATGAGATTACACTGAAACATTTGGTACTTGGAGAATATCTCATCAGGGCAACAGGCTACCCACCTTTACAAAAGAAGGACTTATGTAATTATGACTGAAGTACACTGGAAGTCATTCTTACATCAGTCAGCTAGAGTGACAACAACCAAATCAACTCAACAACCAGAGCTGACAGTAACAAACAGATGAGAAGGTTCAGGCAGCAGAACTGTATTTCTTCACAGTATCAAGGGCTGCCATGACACGGTCAAATGTGGCCAAGACTGACTTAATTCTGACCCTGGTTTGTAGACAATCATGTTGCCCAATCTATAAACATGGTCATCCGATTCAGTGTGTGTGTTCTCATCTCTTCTAATATGAACACCAGTCATAGTGAATGGCTTCATTTTCCTTAAACTACGTATTTGAGAGCTTATTCCAAATGCAGTCACATTTAATGTGTGAATGTTTGAACGTGCAAGTACTGTAACGTGCACAATCAGAACTTAAATCCTAAACCAGGAACTCCTCTGGGTTCCTGCCCTAGCCCAACGGGATGGCTTTTAATTGTTCTGTTAGCTAAGCAAGAAACATAGAGTTATACTGCCACTATGGTTTTAAGTAACAGAAAGTCCTAATCTCCACAACACTGCTAGTTTTATAAGGTTAAGGATCTCATCTCTATTTATACACCCATGCCTCGTTTCACATCCAGGGGAGCAATCTGTGAATTATTGCCTGATACGTCAAACATGAATACATAATGCTATTGCCCTAGTTACTTTCTGTTGCTATGATAAAAATACTGACTGAAACCAGTTTGTGGAGGAAAGGGTTTATTTCACCTTCAGCTTCTATTCACCATGGAGGGAAGCCAAGTCAGGGACTCAGGGCAGGAAACAAAATATAAATCATGAAGGAAAGCTGCTAACTGACTTGCTCTTTGCACTGTGTGCAGCTTGCTTTCTTATATACCCAAGACCACATGTTCAGGGGTAGCACCACCCACAGTGAACTGGGCCCTCCCATCATTCAGCAATCAAAAAAATACCTCACAGACATGGTTACATGCCAGTCTGAAAAAGGATATTCCCTAGTTCAGGTTACTTCATCTCAGGTGTCTCAAGTTGAGAACTGAAGCTATGAAGCACACTTATGTATTAAGTTCTGGAAGAGAATATTTAAAAATGTTCTCAAGCATTTGCAAGAACTCTCTGAAGATACACATATGTATGTATAATATCTGTATATATTCAATAGGCATACTTCTTTCATCATATTTATGCATGGATATATATAGTACATAACTAGGAATCTATTTGACCAGGGATCTTTACAGATTTCAAGAGTTGCAGAATTACATTCTACATATCTTAAGTAACTTATGCAAATGCTTTGTGAACTGCTTTCTTCACATAAATAAGGGAAAACTTCTTCGATGCAAGGACAGTCTGATATTTGGAATTATTTCATCTAATCTTCTCGCTTCCTTGTCAACAGATCGCATATATATATATATATATATATATATATATGTTCATTTAATTTGGTCCACCAGTAAAACAATTCTTTGGTTGTAGTGAAAAGAATGATTTAATCTGCTGCATCACCAGAAATGCAATAGAAAATGTTTGGGAAAGAGAGAACCAACGATAGACCGCAGACCTATCCATGAACTGTGACAATTGTAGGATTTCATCCAAAGCAGCACTGATGACTAAGCATTTCCACAAAAACCTTTCCACATGCCATTAAAACAACAGAATGGAATGCATGTATTCAGATCGAATCGGAGAGCTATACATGTAACTACTTGGTTCTCTGCTCCACTGTCTTTGCCACCATGCCTTCCACGCCACTGTAGACTCTAAGCCCTGCAACCAAAAGCTCAAACTTTTATAAATTGCCTTGGTCATAGGGTTTTACCCAAACAACGAATATAGAGATGCACTAGTTCCAGTTACAAAAATCCCAAGGACACTAGCAGGCAATCTGAGCCTTAATGACTTAGATACAGTCTTATAGTGCTCAGCTCAGCCAATTTATAAATTCATGTATACTAGTGGTAAAGTTTCCTTAAAGCAGTGCTGGCCTGCTCATAGAAGTGGCTTGTTACAAGCATGCCTGTGAAAGCTACATTATTATTGTCATTGTGTTTTGTTATCACACCAAAAGTTCTCTAATTCTGAAATCTTTACCAATAAGAATAGAAATGTAAAAAAAAAAAAACTATATTCATATATTTTGCATTAAAAATGTATAATCTGAAAGAATTTGTTGCGAGTCAAAAATCAAATGTATTGAGTTAATTAAACAAAGATTAACGTGAAGTTCAAGGAATTTAAATGACTAGACAGGTTGTCAAAGATATATTATGAAATGTCCTATATTGATTGCCTTCAGCTTAAAACTTAACTTTTAAGCCAGGCGTGGTCTTGCATGCTTTTAATTCTAGCACTCTGGAAGCAGAGGCAAATGGAACTTTTTAGGTAGAGGCCAACCTTGTTCACGTAGCAAGTTCCAGGTTGGCTTGGGCTATAGGGAAACCCTATATCAGAAAACAAAAACAAACAAACTAATCAGCAAAATAAAACCATAGATAAACTGGCCCTTTACAAACCTATAAGTTAATACCTCTGTGTTGATGAGTCTGTCTTCCAGGTACTTGTTAAACTTTGGTTCCAAATAGACTTGTTACTCCTAACTTCTTTCTCTAGTAATGGGTTTGTTTATTCTCATTTTCAGATGCTATGAACATAATTTCAACCTCTGTATCTCTAGGGTAAATCAAAACACAAAATCTATGAATCACTGTCCTCAGGTCCCAGACTGGACAATGACTTAAATTGTGAATGGAAATTGGGTGCTGTTGACTAGCATCTTCTTTTTCATCTTTTAAACACATTTTATCTATTATTTTTACCTTTTGTGTATGGGGATATTGCCTGCACATGTGTAAGTGTGCCTGTGTCTTGTAATGCCCCCAGAGGTCACCTGGAACTGGAGTTGTGAATGGGTGTTAGCCATCATGTGGGTGCTAGCAATCAAACCCTGGTCCTCTGCAAAAGCAGAGGCTCTGCAATACCTGAGGAATCTCTCCAGACACTCTATGTTTACATTTTTTTTCCCAACTGCCTACTATTAGGACAGTTCTAACCCTCTGGACTGATGGACTGTCTAAATTTATCAAAACAGCCACATTGACAACACCACTGAAAATAAAACGAAACAAAAGTCAATGAAATATCTATTTTAACTATGTGCTAAATTTATTTATTTATTTATTTATTTTGGTCTTTTCGAGACAGGGTATCCCTGTAGTCCCAGCTGTCCTGGAACTCACTCTGTAGACCAGGCTGGCCTTGAACTCACAAAGATCCACCTGCTTCTGCCTCCCAAGTGCTAGGATTAAAGGCGTGCGCCACCACGCCCGGCTATATGCTAAATTTAAAGTAACTATAAAACCCCAATAGTGTATCCCTAAACATTTGGCAGGCATTTCAAGTGTCCCACAAGGGCCAATGTGTGTGTGCTTGTACACACTGCTTTTCTGCTTTAAAAAAGTGATCTGTTTGCTAGATATATGTATTGTTTTCTTCTGTGCCTGAATGTGAAATTATGAGCAATAGGAAAAAAAATGATAAGTATAAATAGTTATTATTTTGGTTAATGTCCAGAAGACATCCTAATACAAGAGAGGTGTGTCTATTTAAAAATGATTAGAGCATAGTGCTCTCTTCAAATATTCTCTTAGGATATGTTTAACTTACAAGCAATGTTCCTGAAAGCACTGCAGATCAATTAGATTTTCTTTTGCTTTGTCAATAACCTAAAATGTAACTTGTTTATCTTTTGGAAGATCTATAAATACTAATTTACTTTTAACCTAAGGCCTCATTGTCGGTTTGTGTGTGGCCCGTAGCAATACTTTTACAATTCTACTTAGTTTGCTAATAAAATTTGTAATAGAAATACCCAAGGATCTTATAGAGAATGTTTTCAAACTGATTAAAGTAACATAGCTATTCAAATGGAATGCTCCTTTAGATGCTGAAGACAAAGTGACTGAGTTTTTGAAATACACTTCCTGGGGACTAATTTATAAACCATTCATTTAATTTGATCAAAACACTTCATTTTAATCCTAGTATAAAACTATATATCATGCATTTGACACCTTATTAAATGTATTTGGACATGCAGAATGGGTATATACAAGGTTGCGACCTATTTACCAAGGTTAGTGACTGCAGTGTAACTTACCCCACCTCAATACATGATGTATTGCTCAGAATAAATCTTCAATGGTTAAACTAATTAATATGACATTATAAAGAACTGTGTTGCAATTTAAGTGGTCCAAACATTTGGTGAAATTCATATTCAAGAACTTTTGTTCAGATAGTTCATAGCATAGATCAGAACCTTCCAGAACTGGTCTGCTTGGTATTTTATTTCATTTTGTGATCAGATGATTTATCACAGGCATTGAGACTGTACAGATTGTGGAACATCTACCTTGATATAACAGTAAGCCCTCTCAATGTTGGTAGGAGTCAGTCCTCTCCAATGATCATTACTGCAGAGATGTAGAGATGTGAAGGCAGAACCTTTTCATTAATTACTCTTGTGGCTCAGCTATAGCCGTTCATGGAACCTTCTGTCAGTAAAGGTTAAAATCCACTCAGGAGACCAGGCAAGTTCAAGGTATAAGACAAAAGTCCAAGGTAAAAAAAAAAAAAAAAAGCCCACTCACTATACAAACTATACTACCCAAGCAAGCAGGTAGATGAAGGACAGTGATTAGATGCCCTAAAATTATACCAATGGATTTAATAGAATACCTTTAATACACCCCTTATAATTATTATTTGTCACATAGCTCCATGTTCAGTCTTAAATCTCCGTTGACTCGTTTAGTCTTAAATCTCCACTGACTCTTTTATTCTCATCTATCTTTTTCATGGAAAAAGATTTTCAGTTTTCTTTCTCATCTGCACGTCTTAACTCTTCAGACAGTCTACTGCTAGGCAGGGGTACTAGCTTGCTTTTCTTTCTTTCTTTGGCATATTTTTACAATATTTAATTTTTTCTTATCTCTCATGTTACTCTTCTATCTCTCTCTCTTCCTCCATTCTGTCTGTCTCAGCTGTTTAATATTATTTATTTACTTTAATTCACTTATTTCATAATGCTAGGGATTGAACCCATGGCTTGTGAATGCTTTCAATTACTCTATCACTGAAGTACACCCTGAGCCCGTCTCTCTTTTTTCCTTTCGTCAGAGAAAGAGCCCTTCTCTCTTATGTTAACTCTCTCTCTCTGTCTCTCTCTCTCTCTCTCTCTCTCTCTCTCTCTCTCTCTCTGTCTCTCTCTTTCTCATGCATGTGTGTGTGTGGGGGGGTGAGGGGTGAGGGCATGGTCTCCCTTCCTGGTTATTGTCTGTTTGTTTGTTTGTTTTGCTATCTTCTCCATTCTAGCTATATGCAGACATTCTGGGTCATTCTCCTGCTTCCATCTCTTGTTTTTCCCAAGAAAGCTGGTCTCAGATGTGCTGTGGACAGACATATCCAGCTTTTGACATGGGTTCTGGGGATCAAGCTCTGGTTGTCAGGCTTTTGCAACAAATACCTTTACACAATTTTAAAAAACTAAAATATTTTATTTATTATTTTTATTTTATGTCTATGAGCATACTGCCTGCATATATGTACGTGCACTCATGTCCTGAAATTCCTGTGGATGTCTAAAGTGGATGTTGGATTCCTGTGGGACTAAAGTTATCCATTGTTATTAGCTGCCAGGTGGATGCTGGGAACCAAACCTCCTCTGCAAGAGCAATGGATGCTTTTAACTACTGAGCTATCTCTCCAGCCCCTTGACTCTATTTTAAAGCCTTATTTCTAGTAACAATTAATCATGTGCTTAGTCTGCAGTGCATTTTGCTTCATTAAATTTCAATCCTTATATTATTTCCTCTCATCTTTTTCTTCCCTCAAATACACATTGTTGTAACAACAACAACAACAACAAAACAGAGCCATTTAATAAACAGTACTTCAGCTTTAATAATATTCCAAGTTAATTGGAATGAAGAATTTATAAAACCAATCATTTAATAAAGAGAACAAACAGTTAAACTGAATCCAAAAATCTAAAAACCTTCTTTAAATTGTAATTTAATTATAACTGACATATTAAAACAAATACTAATAGGGAAAATTTCACAAATGACTCCTCAAATGTTTAATATCAAGAAAGGGATAAATTATCATGTGTTTTAACAAATTATTTGTATATTTTCATAAAATTAATTATATAGGGTGAAAATGTCTTTTATTCTCTCTAACTAAAAGTAAAAGATATTTAGAAGTTCAAAATTTGGCTATATTAATTTATATAAAATAACTCTAATATTTCTAAATGACTTGAAATTATAATCTGTCTTTTCAAGTAATGACATGCTTGACTTCTGGGAACTACACAAAACTTTTAAAAATATATTTAAGTAATAAAGAAATGTCTTAAATTATAATGTTTCCCTGTAAAATCACTTGTGAAAAATATTATTGTTTTGGAGCAGATGATATTTTTGTTTTTTAATTTTTTAATTTTTTTAATTTATTTCTGTATGTGTATGAATGTACTGTCTGCATGTAGGTCTGTGCACCCATGTCGTGCAATGCCGCGGAGGTCAGAAGAGGGTGTCGGATTCCCCTAGAACTGGAGTTCTCCTGGAATTGGAGTTTCAGATGGTTCTCAGCTGCCATGTGGGTGATGGGGATCGAACCCAGGTCCTCTGTAAGAGCGGTCGGCGCTCTTAACCGCTAGGCCATCTCTCCAGCCTGCAGATGATATTTTTGAAAGAAGAGAGTATCACTCTTTTTTAAAGAGCAAAGTGGTCATTCAAAGTAATTATTTAGATGTATCATGAAGCATGCTGCAGGAACAGAGGAAAAAAGAATGTGACTCACACTCCACAATGTCTAATGAAGCAAAAGCATCCTTAGAAACCCACTGTGGAGTCAATCAAAACAAAATTTAATCTTTTTAGCAGGCAGCTAATCAGTATCAAATATCTAGGCAATACAATGTCCTAATGCTTTGAGAAAAACATTTCATGATTATTTATGGGCTTATATTACAGAAGAATAGCATCATGTATGTATAATTTTCATTTAAAATACACGTATCTCCTTCACTTAGATTTACAAAACCAGATCTGTATTTTACTAAGTACAATGCCATTATATTATTTGACCCAAAACATATACATTATTCATTTTTGAGTTGCAGAATGTATCTCCTCAAAGTAAAAGTGAAAAATTAAATTGTATATAATAACTGGGTTACAATTGCTGGTTTAATTTTACAGCATAATCTTTACAGAAGTAGGAAACTTGTCAGGGTTTGGAAAACCAAGCTAACTCAATCTACTGATATTAGCCACAATGTCATGGACACAGACACCTTCATTCACACTCAGATTGAACTGTGCAACAAGTTCTTAGTAATTTCAAGCCTGCCTGTCCACTGGAATAATCTCTGGTAATTATTCTTGATAAGAAGATAAATTCAGAGTACAGCAATTCTTCCCCTGGAACAATGACCATTTGCACTTTCTTTTTATGTATGGAAACTTGGACTACTTATTTCAATAACCACAAAGAGAATTGTGAGCATTGAATATCATTATAGCGCAACTGAGATTAAATGGCACTGTCCAAATATTTATATTTTTGTCCCTAGCTCATTGTTTTTATTCTGCGTTATTATTACCTAGTTGCCTCGGTTAGTTGTTACCAAAAAATGACTTATGTTGCACTTACGATTTTGAAAGACTAAAATCTAAAGAAGATGGAAACAAATGATGAAGATAGAGTAGCCAGGAGCTGAATTTTGTAAAACCCAGGACGGCATTTGGCACTGGCGTGTAGGAAGACACCAAAATGAATGGGATACTGAGGTAGATAGCATGGAGAATTTCCTCCAAATGCAATAATTGAGTACTTCAAATTATTCTATTAAGATTTCCTTTCCACTTAGAGGGAAATCTATGTTCCCCATGAAAACATCAAAAAGCAGGAAGCCAG
This sequence comes from Rhizomys pruinosus, assembly GCA_009823505.1. Lineage (NCBI taxonomy): Eukaryota > Metazoa > Chordata > Mammalia > Rodentia > Spalacidae > Rhizomys > Rhizomys pruinosus. The sequence continues at coordinate 2,099,802 of VZQC01002038.1, read as the reverse complement.
ATCACTGCCTAGCTGGATGACTTTTTATAACTGATATAACTATCTTCTAAAGTAAAGTAATTGATTCTTGGAGGTCCCCAGAAGCGCGGAGGCCAGCTTGCTGGCTGGCTGGCTGGTGGACTTCTGAGGCAGGCTCGCCTGCTCTGTGCGTCCTTTTGCTCCCAGACCACCCTTGGCTTTTCATTCTGAAATCAAAAAAGGAGGACAGAAAGAAGGCTTCTACTGTCAGGGCCAATTTGGAATTTTTCTTTTCTGATAATGTGCCAAATTAAGAGAAGACAAAGAAAAAATTTGCAAATCCTTAACTTAAGCCAATTTGTGGTTGTTTGGCTTATAATATAGCAGTCCAGAAAAGAAAAAATAATTTACTTGATATATAATGTTTACCATGATGAAACCATTACATTTTATAATTTATCAAGTCTTTTTAAGTATGTACCCAGGGTATGTATGAATATGGAGCATAGATCAGTAAGAACAGGTACACGGATGGAAATGCTTTTCCATGTTATTCTTGGAACCATTTTGTTCATTTGAATGTCAATATTCAAATGATTGAGAAATATTTAACTCTTCTATAGATGTGTGTTATTTAGTGCACTGTCATGAATTTCTAGGGTTTTTAGAAATATAATTTTCTCATTTTTGTGAATCTATTAGATCTTTGTTTAAGATACTTAATGCTTCTGATATTAGAAAAATTTAATTAAAATCCATCAGAATCACTGTAATACAAACCATAACCTTAACAGATCTTACCTCTAAAGATTAAAAGATTATGTTTTAAAATTAATAAAACTTAACTTAAACTATATTATCATTGAAAAATATATTCCAACTCTCATCAATATGTCTACTCTCTTTTATTATTTTGTATATTTTGAGTTTTGTTTTACTTTTTGTGGGTGTGATCTTCATGAGAGACAAACTCTCCATGAAGATCCAGCTGGCCTGGTCTGCCCTATGTAGAAAAGGCTAGCCTGAATCTCAATGAGATCTGTCTGCCTTTTCCTCCTGAGTGCTGTGATTAGCCATACCTGGCATATCTATTCTTCTTATCTTCATATCTCAATATTATGTACATAACTCCATTATTCTTAGCTTTCCTGGAGCCATTTTTTATACAATGAATAGAATATGCAGTGTTTTGTTACTAAGGAACTTGTTATCTTGCTTTGTAAAATAATTCTTTTCTTCTTTTCTGTGTGAAAGGCAATTAACAAGGAGGAATATAAGGGCCTCTCTCTCATCTTCCGAAGTGCATATAGATTTAAGAAACATTTTCACATTTTCTAGTGGAGATTTTATTACATAAATCAGATAGGCTCCTGAATACTGTTTTCAAGCTGAGTGTACAGCTCACCACCTAGCCAGCCTCCAGCCCATGACATTCCCAAGGGAGACTTTCCAGAATCCCCAGTCTGCATTAGAATCCAATGTGGATCAAAGGCTCTGAAATGTAACTGAAATTAGAAGAATGATATCCATGATAATTAACTCTTTTGGGAAATTTAAAAAAGAAACTAAATACAAATACCATCTAGGAATGTGTATTGTAGGTTTAATTCTATTCATTAACAGAATACATTTATTTTAATTAAGTAACTGGATCTCTACTGGAGCCTTTTCTTGGTAATTTTTCACATTGAAATATACATGAAGATAAATGCAAGGTTTATCTCCAGAGACAAACTACACATCAATAACAATGAGTTGCTGATTCCAACTGTGTGTCCAAGCTATTAGCACCTGGAAAACAACTCTGAACGGGCAGGAGGGAATGCTGTTAATGGGCAAAACTACTAGGCTTAAACTATTTTTTTATTCCTTACTTGAATTCTTTAATGAATCTTAGCCATTCAACTTCAAGGACTATGGAGTGCTTCAAGCTATAATGTAGCATATCAATGCCAATTAAGTCATTAATAAAAGGGAAAATGAAGGACATTTGCAGCCCTTTTCATTTCCTCTAAGTAGGGTATGCCTTGTTGAAACAGATCAGAAGGAGGCTGCACAGCTTTGAAAATATTCCAAAATTATTAGACAACATAATTGCAAAATCATGACATGTTTTCATGGCCTTTTCCACCTTATCAATACCACACCATGAGCTACTCTTGCCTTCATTATTTTCTTGCTAGTATTCTAGAAAAAAAAAAAAAGATAAGCAGTGCTCTAGACTCCAACGCACAGCAATTCATAGAAAACCATTTTCGAGGGCTGGAGAGATGGCTCAGTGGTTAAGAGCAAAGCACTGACTGCTCTTGCAGAGGACCCTGGTTCAATTCCCAGAACCCATATGGCAGCCAAGAACCATCTTTAGTGCTGGGCATGGTGAGACATGCCTTTAATCCCAGCACTCAGGAGGCAGAGCCAGGCAGATCTCTGTGAGTTCAAAGCCAGCCTGGTCTACAGAGCAAGCTCCTGGCCAGCTGGGACTAAAGGGAGACCCTGTTTCAAAAAAAAAAAAGAGGCATTTTCCATTCAACATTTTCAAAAAGAAAATGAGTATATTTCTAATTAATCCAAGGAGGTATTTTATTAGATCTTTCTCTTTCCTTTGAGCAAAGGATTTGAAATCACTGACAGACTGTAATAATTGTTGATGTAGTCATTAAGATAGCCTTACCTTTGCTGTTCTTTCAATGGTACATGGGTCATTGGTATAACTGATATTACTACTATTATTCTAGTAGCCAAGATTTATTAACTGGTAACTATATGCTACAGTATACAAAATGAGGTCTAAATTGAAAGAGTGGAGAGGTAAGAACTGAGAGAGTCCCCATTTGAGTATTGGACAGGACAGTCTTCTATAAAACAACTGCCCTTATCAACTTTCACCCAGAAGTCAAATGATGTTTCTATAGAGTAAAATTAGTATTCAGAGCCTCATGTAAGAAGCTGAAAACTCCTACCAATGTCTTAGCTTCTAATATTGCCATTAAATTATTATAGAGTGAACATATTCAATAACAATATCAACTCCAGTATATTACACCCTCACACATAGAAGTAATAGAATTGACTGCCCAAACCTCCCAATTTGGGAATCCTCTCACAGATGATCACAGAGGAAACCCTACAAAGTTTAAATGAAATGACTTCTGACAGTGTGTAGCTCAAATCATACCTTGTTATTAAAAACAAAGAATGCTAGTTTTATCTTCTGGGAGAGTTGTAAAGGGGGACTTGTCACCTAAATCTCACTGAGGCAGGAATGTTATATTGAAGAGTATTTGTCAAATGAAAGTTTATTTCTATCTCAGAGATCAGGTACTTCTGCCCGGTTATGAAAAACTATAGAGCAGGTTTGATAACTGTGATTTAGGAGAATCTTCTATCCCTTCATATGTAATTGAGAATTTCTAGAAAATAGAATAATACGAATGGTGAAAAAGAAGAGAAAATATTTTATTATTATTTTTTGATGCTTATTTTTATTATATATATATTTTTTGTACAAGATTATGTTACTAATCAAATCTAGACCCGTGTCCCCCACCCTATGGCCCCACCCCACCAGAGCTCATACATTCTGCCAAACATGCTTTTCATCTCTTTTTCAGTCTTTCTCAAAATTCTCCATGTGGAAGTTGACTGTTTTGAGCAGAAGTTCACCGTTTCAGTCAGTTCTTTGATGCAGTCCTTTCTGTTGTTGTTGTTGTTGTTGTTTCCAATATGCATCACTCCCAACTACTTGGACAAAAGCTCTAGGGGCTGTGCACAAGAAATACTTACAACTAGGTAATTGGCACTAGCATCCCCAGATGAGGGATAGCATTCGTCGTTTGTTTTTCTGGGACTGTGTTACTTCACTCAGCATAATGTCTTCTAGCTCCAGCCATTTTCCTGTGCTTCAGGTGGTCTTGGGAGATCTCTGATCGAGAAAATATTTTAATAAGAACAGATATGAGCTGGGTGTGGTGGCACACACCTTTGATCCTAGCACTTGGGCAGGCAGATCTTTGTGAGTTCCAGGCCAGCTGGAGCTACATGGAGACCCTGTCTCAAAAAGACCAAAAAAAAAAAAAAAGAACAGATATGGTATTTTTATGGGAAAATTAGTAGTTTAATTGTGAACATTTTTAAAATATGTTGGAACACAGAGCTCTTGTTTACATTTCAAGAGCAATTATTGTTGCTTAAGTGTCAGGTTTATTGAGACATAATTTATATACAGTCAAACTCATATTTTTTTAGCATATAATTAAATTTGACCAATACATCATCATGCTGTGTCACTTTGTCAATCAAAGATTAGACTACATTAATCACCCCAAATGCCTTTTCTCTATTTGCAGTTCATCTCCTTCCCTCTTTGGTCCTTAAATCTGCCCCATAACATTGTTAAGACTTAGTATTATGAACTGCATAAGCAAATACACAAACGTATAAGAAACTTCCAAAGTGTTTTTCAAAGTAAATATATCATTTTATATTCCCCAATTAATGCATAAAATTTCCTGTTTTTTAAGTTTTATTTATTTCTGTATGTATGAGTGTTTGCCTACATGTATGTACGTGCATCATGTGGTTTACTGTCTGTAGAGAGGTTAGAAGATGGCACTGAATGCCCTGGAACTGGAGTTATGGATAAGTGTGGACTACCATTTGGGTGCTGGTAACCAAATCTAGATCCTCTGCAAGAGCAGCAACTTTACTGCTGAGCCATCTCTCCAACTCTCAGCCAACATGCTTTGGGTCCTAAAGAAAAGCAAAATTCTAAATAAAGAAGAAAAAAATATATTCTATGAAGAAAATTGCAAAAGAAATTGTGAAAGACTTTATTAGTGCTCCCATGTGAAGTTGGAAAGATTAAAAAAACAACATGCACAATTCGCAGTTCCATGTTGCAGTCCTTTATTGTCTGAAAACTATACCAAGTTTCATTATTATTTTTGCTTTTTCTTCCTGACAGTTACTGTAGGTGAATAGTTTGGAGCACCAGAAAGATAAGTTATAATCTAAATATTCTGTTTTGTTAGCTAGTGTGGATCCCAGGATTGCTTATAGGCAGCTTAAGCTGTAACCATGAAGCTATAACTCTAGCCCATTTCTTTCCTATTATAGAAGAAATGAAATTTAAAATTTAGAATAGAATTAAGCATTTAATGAAACTTAAGTCCAGGTAAAAATGAAGAACAAAGGGTAAAATTTAAGTATATCTTATTTAAGCTATTTTGTTTATCTTTCTATACAAACATTATGTGGTGGTTACACATTACAAAATTGCCAACATATACTTCATAATCACTTTTTATGATAGAATTGCATTGTATTCTTTTTTAATGTAATACTTTTATTTATGTTTTGTGTATTGCACATATCGTTTTTCAGTTCAATTTAGACATATTCCCCTTTCCCTCCCCCCCACCCTACCCCAGCTCATGCATTCCGACATACATGTCCTGTATATCTTTCTCTCAGTCTTTTAAAAGCTTTTCTCTGCAGAGGTTTATTGTATTGTATCAATCCGTTCTTTTACCCAGTCCTTATGTTGTTGTTGTTGTTCCCTCTCATTTCTATTGCTCCAAAATATGTCTATATAAACATCATATATGCACCAAAACTATGTTCTCTGGAAATAAACTGCATGTTAACTCTGAAATATGTTTAGGAATTCACATTTTTTCTTTTAATTTTACATTACTCTAAAATATATACCTTCCACCAATATATGTTACTTACCATGTCTGAAAATAAGTGGTAAATTAATTCTAGGGCCCATTAAGAGACTAACATTATAACATGACAGGAACTTTCAGATAGAAAAAAAATATAACAATAACGTTGTTCAGCTTGCTTTTCAATTGGGAAATTTGGTGCTAGAATCCACAAATGAGGGAAACCATTCCGCATTTGTTTTGGGGGGACTGTGTTACTTCACTTAGCATAATGGCTTCAAGTTCCATCCATTTACTTGCAAGGTTTATGATATCATCTTTTTTTACCTCTGCATAGAATTCCATTGTGTAGATATACCACATTTTTGTTATCCACTCATCTGTTGAGAGGCATTTGGGTTGATTCCAGCTCTTCACTATTGTGAAGAGAGCTGCAATAAACATAGATGTGCATGTATCTTTGTGGTAATACTTCATAATCTTTAAAATCACCAGATAAAAAATCAAATATTGACTATCTCTTCCTAGAGATCATAAGGGGATATAATACGCCTCATCTAATCATTTCTAAAACATTAATGTAGTTGACTTACAATTTGCAAATTACACTGTATCTCCATATAAACTTCATCTTCGGTATGTTTTTGAAATCTCAGTATTTCCTCATTTCTCTTACAGATTTTAATAAGAATGCAATATTTTATCATTAAAGCTTACAATAAATGATGTATTATTTTCTTATATGTAAAATTTGTATTTTCTCTAGTCCTAAAGTTGACCATTATAGTGAATATGAGATCTCTCTCTCTCTCTCTCTCTCTCTCTCTCTCTCTCTCTACTATATATATATATATATATATATATATACTTGAGCCTTGTCAATATGCAGAATAGAGCGAAGTTGAAAATCAAGAAGTCAGAAGGTCTCCTTGTATTCCTTCTTCAGGTGCTTGTTGTTGGTTCAAAGAAAAGCTGCTGATTTTTGTAAGTTAATTTTGTATCCCGACACTTTACTGAAAGTCTTCATTGTTTCTAGGAGTTTTCTGGTCGAGTTTTTAGCATCCCCTAGGTAAACTATCATATCCTCTGCAAAAAGAAATAGCTTGACTTCCTGTTTTCCAATTACTACTCCTTTAATTTTCCTTTATTGTCTTATTGCCCTAGCAAGCATTTCAAACACTATATTGAAGAGGAGTGGCAGTAGTGGGCAGCCTTGCCATGTTCCTGCCTTTAAGGGGAATGCTTTTAATTTTTCTCCATTTAGGATGATGTTGGCTATGGGTTTCTTGTATATGGCTGTGATTACATTGAGTAATCTCTCCAGTCCAGTTCCCCCTAAGACTTTAAGTATGAAGGGATGATGGATTTTTGTTGAAGGTATTTTCTGCATCAATTGAGATGATGCTGTGATTTTTATCTTTCAGTCCATTTATGTGTTTTTTGACTTTTATTGATTTACATATGTTGAACCATCCCTGAATCTCTGCTATGAATCCAACTTGGTCATGATGGATGATCTTTTTGATATAGGTCTATATGTGGTTTGCAAGTATTTTGTTGAGAATTTTTGTGTCTGTGTTCATTAATAAGATGTGTCTATAGTTTTCTTTTTTGCTTGTATCCTTGCCTGATTTGGTATTAGATTGATGCTGGCATCATAGAAGGAATTTGGGAGATTTCCCTTTGCTTTTATTCTTCTGAACAGTTTGAGAAGTAATGGCTGTAAGTCTTCTTTAAATGTTTTATAGAATTCTGCTCTGTACCCAACTGGGCCTGGGCTTTTTTCAGTAGTGATGCTTTTTATTACATCTTCAATTTCCTCAAATGTTATGGGTCTGTTTAAACTGTCAATCTCTGTAAACTTTGTTGATTCCCAGGATTTCAAATAGTCATTCATTTCTCTTAGGTTTTCAAGTTTAGTAGGGTATAGGTCTTTGAAATATTCCTGTCTGGATGATTGTCTGGATTTTTTTCATTGTCTGTTGTGATGTTTCCCCTTTCATCACAAATTCTTTTGATTTGGAGTTGCTCTTTGTTTCTTTTGGTTAACTGGGCTAGAAGTCTGTCTATCTTGTTTACCTTTTCAAAGAACCAACTTTTGGGTTCATTGATTCTTTATATAGTTTTCTTTGTTTCTGTTTCATTGATTTCTGCTCTGATTTTTGTTAATTCTTCCTGTCTGTTGGGTTCAGTTGTTGTTGTCTCTCAAGTGTTTCTAGCTGCAGTGTTATATCATTTATTTGTGATCTTTCTGGCTTTTTAAAAAATTTTTAATGTAGGCACTCAAGGCTATAAATATCCCTCTTAGGGCTGTTTTTAAAGTATCCTAAAGTTTTGTTGTGTTGTATTGTCATTTTCATTTAGTTCCAAGAATGCTTGTATTTCTTTTTTTATTTCTTCTTTGATCCACTCATTATTCAGGAGAGTGTTGCTTAGTCTCCATGAGTTCTTGCAGGTGGCAAGATTTATCCTGATGTTAATATTGAGCTTTATTGTACTGTGGTCTGATAGAATGCATGAAATTATTTAAAAAAAAAAAAGAAAAGAAAATCAGGCTGGAGAGATGGCCTAGTGGCTAAGAGCGCTGACTACTCTTGCAGAGGACCCAGGTTTGATCCCCAGCACCCACATGGCAGCTGAGAACTGTCTTTAACTCCAGTTCCAGGGGAATCTGACACCCTCTTCTGACCTCCATGGCTTTGCACGACACGGGTGCACAAACCTACATGCAGACGGTACATTCATACACATAAAAATATAAATAAAAATTTTAAAAAAATCAAGAAGTCCAGGTACACAGCTCTTCCTGACATAATAAAAACTTACATAGGATATTGGATTTGAAAAGAAGCTTCTGATTCCCTATTTAGATGTCTAATTTTCTGACCATCATTCTTGATGAATTAGTCCTTCATCTCCTTAACATGATTTGTCGGGAGTTCTAAATAGGAGCCATATTTTGACCCATTGCAGGAATCTCATTCAGTCTTTTCAGATTTATTCTTTTGTTTCTACAAATCAAACTAGAACTAAATTTGTTAGATGTAGACTTTTGAAGAATAATCAAAGATTGATTTTATTAATTTTATTTATTTCTGTATGTGTGAATGTACTGTCTGCATGCAAGTTTGTGCACCCGTGTCATGCAATGCCACGGAGGTCAGAAGAGGGCGTCGGATTCCCCTGGAACTGGAGTTCTCCTGGAATTGGAGTTTCAGACGGTTCTCGGCCGCCATGTGGGTGCTGGGGATCAAACCCGGGTCCTCTGCAAGAGCAGTCGATGCTCTTAACCGCTCGGCCATCTCTCCAGCCCCCAAAGATTGATTTTAAATATATTTATTTTTTCTTTGATAATTTCATAAATGCTTTCAATGTGTATTGATCTAATTCCACTCCAAACTTCATGTCCTCTTTAAAAAAAATAGCCCACCCACCAAGTCCAATTTGTGCTCTCCATCTATTTCTGGGTGTGGGGACACACACTGAGGTATCGTTGACCTACCAGGAGTCACATTCTTAAAGAAAACTGACTCCAAATTAAAACCACTCTGAGATACCACCTTACTCCAATAAGACTGGCTAGGATCAGGAACATGAATGACACCAAGTGCTGGAGAGGTTGTGGGGAAAGGGGAACACTCATCCATTGCTGGTGGGAATGTAAACTTGTACAGCCACTATGGAAAGCAGTGTGGAGAACCCTTAGAAGACTCAAAATGAGCCTTCCATTTGACCCAGTCATACCACTCCTGGGTATATACCCACAAGACACAACTTACTGCAAAGATACTTGCATAGCTATGTTTATTGCAGCCCGTTCACAATAGCAAAAAGCTGGAACCAGCCCAGCGTGCCCTTCAACTGACGAGTGGATAGAGAAAATGTGGGTACATGTATACAATGGAATACTATGCACAGTAATGAGGGACAACATCATGAAATTTGGCAGGTACATGGATGGAGCTGAGAGACTATGTTAAGTAAGTAACACAGTCCAGAAAAACCAACGACAAAATGGTGTCCCTCAATGTGGATGCTAGTACCAACACCCAGATATAAATATTTTCTCATGGAGAGGAGAAACAAAAGAAAAAGACTGCATAAGAAAATGGACTGAAATGGTGAATGGGAAGGGGGGAGGGTGGGAGAGGACACGGGTGTATATGATTAAGGCATATTTAATTGACGTGAGCTCAGCAGTACCCAGTTTCGCCATAGACACTGTCTACAGGACACATGGTGTTTTAGGACTTAGTAAAAGTAAAGAGACATGTGTATATTAAACAACATTGGGTTTACTAATGCATAAAAGGAATGGACAGCGACTTAACATGGTGAGATAATCGCTGTTGCCCCCATGGTTGACATAAAATCTGTAGAGCAAGAATTGGGATGACACATACAAATGTTCTCTATAAGTTCTCTGTTGTACAGTATCACCTTTAGCATTCTCTTAGTAAGACTGATAACACGTAAAATTATGTTTGCTCCCGTTACCCTCATATTAGTCACCCAAACACATGGGTGAAATTTATGAAATCGTGTGCATTGATTCCACCCTATAATGTCCATGTATATCCATCTGTCTGGAACCATACCTCAAACAAAAGGGGGGGGGGGATAAGAACGCAGAACACCGTTCATCAAACTCCCTGCAATTATATTCAAACCCCTGCAATTCAAATCGTAAAGACTAAACTATGGGAAAAGATTTTTTTTTTTTTTTTTTCAAAATTTTGTTTTTTTTTTTGTTGTTTTTTTTTTTTGTTTTCTGGTTTTGTATATTTTTTTGTTCCACCATCCATTTGTTCCACCAGGACCAACCGTCCCCACTTAAAACAACACCACAGCTTACTTTAATGCTGAGAAAGGAAAAGAATACGAGGTTTTGCAGCCTTAGGTCGGACCCAAAAGGTGCAACGGAAAGCTGGCCCCCTGACCCCCCGACCCCGGCGGAACCTTCCAAGGCCGCAAAGCCTCAGAAATTGCCATAAACAGAAAATCAAAGTATAGAAAAAAAAAAAACATCACCCCTATCTTGGGATCCGAACATTGAACAACTAACAACATAAGTTATCAATGAGTTCCTAAAGAACCTTACTGTCCGGTGCCGAACAAAGGTTTCTGAGATGAAGACCTTTTTCCTTTTTTCCTGTTTCCCACACCTTGCCTTCCCACCCATAGACAAGGAGAAATATGACAATAATGAGGTCGCACGCACTCCCGCAACGTAAAAGGGAGACAAAAACGAATTGTAGAGGTGACTTATCAAACACGCTCTTATTTATACAAACCAAAAATAAAACCCCAAACAACTCCGCAAAAACCAACACTCACCCCCCGGTAAAAAAGCACTAAACTAACAAAAACCCAACGACCAAAACCTAACTCAACTGCTTTTTCTTTTTTAATGACTACTTATAACTAGACAGGGGAACTGTGAAGGAAATTCCGTCTCTGTTCACACCACGTATCAACTAACGTCTAGGGCTATGCACTTGGGCGTGGGCAAAAGTGGGTGGGTTAGGGAATTAATAACAGACAAGAGTAGATTAATACAGAGAGCTCTGACAATCATCAGCTGGATTGGTCTAAAATCTACGCAGGGGGATGGTGGCCAGGAGGTATCCAAGGCCCCAACACAGGTAAGGCACTCCTTCCGTCCCTCGCACTCTAATTGGGATAGAAAAAACCTACAGGAGGAAGAGGCATAATACCCCCCGGCTCCCCCCACCGCCCTGCTGCGAAAACCTGACGTTAACATGGGGAAACAGGGGAAGGGATTATTGAGAGGACCCCACATCAAGTGTAGCAGATGGCCTCCGCCTAGAATTGCCAGAGAAAATTTACCAAAGGCCCAACTACCCAATAAAGCCAAATATGGGTCTCTCCCGGAAGTGCAAGCAAAAACTAAAGAACTCTCCACCGCCACGCACCAGATAACACCTCACCGGACAGAATACAGTAGACATACAAAACAACGAACAACAAAAAACACCTCACCCTTCACCGGCTGCCATGAAATACATAAACTGTAGGACGAAGGCCAAGCCATGGGTGCCTGTAGATGCCCAAATCAATTGGCTAATTTTGGTCTCTCCCCTTGGAGAAAATAAACCCATGGCGATGGCCACAAGCTTACATCATCTACAGGTTAGATGTTATAAGCCACAGTAACGACCTCTGTCATTTTAACAGGGGGGAAAAATTGTAATTCATTGGATTAACATATCCAAAGACATGTGTCTATGCTAAAGTAACGACCATAAATATTAGTGCCGCTTAAATACCTATATATCATATAATTGCTTGTTCTTCATTAGTAGGATCAACGAAGTTTTCCTGGAACAAACTGTGCAGCCCAGAAAGAAACAGCCCAGAATTTGACCAGGTCCAAGTCAACAGCTCCAGCAGGAGTGGACTGTTTTACCTTCTCATCCACCTGTGCCCCTTTTCTAAGCCTGGGAACAACCTGCGAAGAGGGGGCGGTAGAATGTAAGGGCTTGAGATGGGGTGAATGTGACAACTACAACAATGTATGTGTGGACAGCATCATTTGATCAAACTTGATTGAACAAAAACACGGTCACCCCCCAGCTGGGATGTGGGGCTTAGGTGTTAGGGCAACAACAGCCTGCAGATAGGTTTTTGCAGCTGAAGGATGCTTATACTCATGGATTATCACTTATAGCCTACCAATGAAAAACAAAAAATAGAGAAGAAAGATGCAGTGACACGTGTATGGCAGGCATATGACATTTCTGGATGGGTGGTTGGGTGGGCGGGGGTAGGGAAGGGACGGGAAATATAGCCTGAACTGAAATTGGAAAAAAAAGTATGAAATACACAAAGCATCAATTAAAAATTAATTAAAAAAAAAACAAAAAAAAAATAAACAAAAAAAAAAAAAAAAAAAAAAAAAAAAAAAAAAAAGAAAACTGACTCTCCCCCTCCAGCAGCCAAGAACTGTCAATGGCTCCTCAGCCAGGGCATTTACCTCCCTTTTCATGTTGGAATGTTGATTGACTTGATCTTATGTGAGTCTTGTGCAGGCAGCCAGAGCTGCCTATGTTCATGAGTGCAGTAAACTTCTTACATTCAGAAGACACTGTTTCATCCTAGATTTCCCTGACCTCTGGCTCTTTACAATCTTCTGTTCTGCAATAGTCCCTGAGCCTTGGCAGACACAGGGATATGCTGCACATGTTCCATTTATGACTAAGCACGCCAGGAATACATCCTCTGCAGTTTGGCCAGTTGTGAGTTTCTGAGTTAACCACCATCCACTGTACAGTGAAACTTTTCTGATGAGGTCTAAGTGGTGCAGTAATCTAAGGTTATATAGACACCACTTTAGAAGGCAGATATACAGTAAGCATTTAGCAAAATAATAGTAGATTCACCCTTGGGACCTATCAGCCATGAGTTCTAAGCCAGATTTAAGGTACCAGACATGTGCTTCTTTCTGTGAAGTGAGCCTTAAATCAGTCTTAGGATTGTTGGTTACCTCCATAGTATCTATGTCATTACGGCACACATGGAGCCATCTTGCTGGGCCAGTACTCACTGTAGCTCCCAGGATTCACAGACGGGTAAGAGTGTTGATGACTTGCTTCCCACAGCAGCTGGCACAGCACCTTCTAGAATTCTGAAAGTTAGTCAGCAGAGAGGAAGCTTCTTGGTTAGTACAAGTTTGATTTTTTTTCCATGCCCCATGACCAAGATTATTAATGCTGTCAGCAATACAAGCTTAGCATCAAGTTCTGGGAGGCAATCAAGAAAAATGGCAATAGATTGTATTGTTTGGGGGGGGGCGGTCTCCAAGACAGGCCTGATCAAGAATTTAAAGGGAGGTTTCCTGCTCCTAGAAATGGTCTTTTTATTTGTCATTCTATAGCTTCATGGCTCTTTAAAACATCTTTAGTATTAGCTATAACTCTCCCACCACTTTTCTGTGTATCTTCCCACATTACTCCCCATTTCAATCTCCCTCTGATTATTCCCCTTTATACAACTCATGTTCTACTATACCCCAACTTTCATATTTCCCCCCGCCATGGCCTTTTTCAAATTGCATGCTTCTATAGGTACCCCAAGCTAACCAAATCTAAAGACTTGATCCATATGAAACAGATCCTTTGACAGTTTTCTTTCTGGGTCTAGATGGACTCATTCGGCATAATGTTTCCAGCTCCATTCATTACCTCAGAATTTAATAATTTCATTTTTCTTCACAGCTCAATAAAATTCCATTGTGTATATGAAATCATATTTTCCTTGACCATTCCACAACTGATTTTTTTTTTGTTTTATGTGTATGTGTTTTTCTTATATGTATGTAAGTATACCATGAATGTTCCTGGTGTCCAGAAAGGCATATCAGATCCTCTGGAACTTACTTTAGGAACTGCAGGGAATTCCTACTATTCACAAATACTCTCCTCGCCCCCTGGGAGCTAAAATCAGGACATCAGAAAAGTGACAAGATTCATCCCTGGGATGGTTTGTCTTTTGTAAACATCAGTTTATTTTTCCAAGGTTACAGGGTTATATAGGGAAAAAGTTGTCAGCCTTGAAAGTGCATGGAAGAGGCAAGGTTCCAGGAAAAATTTTTAAAGATGAAACAGGTGTCTCTTTACAGAGAATTTGGGGAGGGGGGCGTCACACAAAGGTCCTGTGTAAAGCAGGTAATAATTGAAGGTCACTGACCCTAAGATGTCTCTTTCCAGAACAAAGAGCTCTAGGGTTTTGGTGGCCAGCTGGTCTCTTACCAGCTGGGCAGTTTTCTGCCTAGCAGGTTCTAGGAGAGACTGTTTTCAGCCCTTCTACCCCATCTAAGACACAACTGTCTTTCGAGGTCCCTGAGCTCCACTTATCCAAGTCAATTTATCCTAGTCACCAATGAAGAACATGTGTTAGCTGCCATGTGAGTGCTGGGAACCAAGCCCAGGTCTTCTGGAAGAGTAGCAGGTGCTTTTATCTGCTGGCCCATGTCTCCAGCCCTTATTACTAGCTTTCTGAGGAACTTCCATAGAGGTGACATCACTTTGCATTACCATCAAGAGTAAATAAGGATTTTAAAATGGGAGGCAGAGGCAGGCAGATCTTTATGAGTTCAAGGCCAGCCTGGTCTACAAAGTGAGTTCCAGGCCAGCTGGAGCTACAGGGAGACCCTGTCTTGAAAAGACCAAAAGTTAATTTTTATATAAAATACATTATTTCTGCTTTTTTGTATTTCTTCTTGGGAAGACTAGGTTACATTTATAATCACATTGCTAGTGTAGTTCACTCAAATTTTCAATAAAATATCTTTAATATAGAAATGTAGATTTTATTACTTGTCCTTTATAAACTAATTTCAATTTTACACATACACATCATTTATATGTTTGATTTAATATTTATATAAACATTGAATGCCTAGCCTATACTTATGATTAAATCTTTGCACCACCAATATATATATTTCTTTTCTTGGTAGAGAGACAAAGCAAATGAAATCGATGATGCTATTATATTCTCATTTTAAACTTTATATTTATAAAATAATGGTTCATGTAAAAATTTTCATGTCTCATCATAACTATCATTTGTAAATACCATAAAATGTGATCACTCTTTTAAGAACTAAATACAACTAAATAGACAGATGTTTTTTATAGTGGTAGGGCTAAATATACAGTAGAGGCTAGTAACATTTAATTTACAAAAGTTGGACTTTTTAAAGATTCATTCATAATTTTGTATATGAGTCTTTTCTTACACATATGTGTGTGCATCACATGTGAACTTGGTGCTCTGTAGGTGTGAGGCACCAAATCCGTGTCATCTGCAAGGGCAGCAAATGCTCAAAACATCCTAGCCATCTCTCCAGATTGGAGATTGTCTTTTCAATGAGTCACTAAAGGCATATAGACAAGTAAATGTGTCAAATGCATTCTGAAGAAAGCAAATTTGGGAAGTCTGACAAATATTTAATCCACTTATTGATAATTAATGTCTTATTGCTAATTGAAATGTTATCAAGTTCTTCATTGAAGCAGCCAATTTAATTCTTAAGGGTCAATTTTAAATTTTATCAGTGATATACAATCTAGCATTTAATCCAATTATCATATTGCTTCAATATGTAGAGGATTTATATTGCTTTCAAAATCTGCTACAAGTTTCAAATAACACAGGACTCTACTGGTATGTAGAATCATAAAACAGTAACATAAGTTTAGATTTGAGAAGAAAATCATAAGAACAAATGGAAGACTGGCTCTATGTGGAAAAGATCTTGGACTACCAGGAATCAATTCTGCAAGGAATCCAGGGGTTCAAACTAAGCAGTCCAAAAAATACCTCCTGCAAAAGGAAACTTGAGAAATTTGATGCAAAACTCTTTAGATGTTGTTGAAAGCAGAATATTAAAATTCTTTCTTCTATTTATGTTGATTCTATCCAGCAAGCTCTGAAATAAACTCTCCTCTCTTGCCTTCTACTTTATTAAGGTCTCATGCCATACAACCACCTGCTTAAAGGAAAACATTCTTATTCTTCCTGCATGTTAGAGTAGAATAGTATTACTGTGTGTCTGGGGTGCGGTTGCTCCCTTTGGCTTGCTTGGCTGTAGGTGGGGGACATCCTTCAACCATTTGCTGTTTACTCCCTTTCTCATAGAAAACCTGAGTCATAACAAGTACACAGTAAATGATTTTTGAATGTGTAAATTAATGAAGAAATAAAATACGCCCTGTCCACTTTTCTCCACACATTTATTTCTCTGATTCTAGGACCACTTAAGAAAGCACTCTGGTAGATGAGAAGTCTCCTCTTATCTCAGACTTTTCTCCTTGGTTGCATTAGCTCTCAGGGAGAAAGCACTTCCTAGTTTGATTCAGAAAGGCTTTCGTAACTCACATAGAGTAAATGTAAATAAAATGTGTTCATCTGAATTGAAATGGGAACAATCTTTCTCTGCAAAGCTGACACTGCAGTTACTCTACCTCGATCACACATCCTTCATTGGCCATATGCTCAGTGTTCATGCACATATGTTATGTTTGTTTTTGGTAATTTTGCTCTCTAACTATTGTACAATAGTGAATTTTTCAAAAAGCCGCTATGATCCGTATCTATAGCATGATAATTCTTCCTTTCAGTGATCATTGCCCCTGTTACATAGTTGAATATCATTTAGGACAATATGTTACTGAACAAGGGTGGGTGTGCAGAACATGCAAAGACAGGTCGAGAAATGCAGCAGAAAACAACTACACATTGTAAGGAAATGGGATGGCATGATGAGCATAGGGACGGATAATGTTATTTTGTCATAAATATGATTAATCAGGAATTGAAGCAAATTGTTGTTACCTGTGAATATATCTGAAGTAAAATACATTACCACTACTTCAGTCTGAAATTATGTCATCTAGGAAAATTAGAGATATTTTACAATATATTTCAAAAAATTTTACAATATATTTCAAAAAGAACATTTGTTATCTCTGACATGAAAAGTATTGTCTAATCACGTCTGTCAAGTAGATTATAGTTATGATTATAACCCACTGGGGTGTGGTTCCAGTTACATAAATCACTGCAGCATTTTTTAGATGAATGACTGAACCTATACATATCAAAACACAATCCCCAGCTAAAGTTAGGTCCTCCTGTTCTGTGCTGGTTTTATCTGACTGAGTTTGCATGGGTCTTGCACATGTTGTCACCATTGCTGTATCTTTATATGAGCATGTTCCAAGAACAAGTAAGAGTTTGTTTCCTTATGGTCATGCACCAACCCTGGCTCTTATGACCTTTTTGTTCCCTCTGCTCCAATGGCCCCTATGTCTGGGTTTGTAAAGTTTGATATAGGAGTGTAATAAGCTTCTCCGGACCACCCAAAGAAGTTCAGGTCACCGCCGAGGAATGAAGGTGAGTAGATCTCAAAATCAGCACACAGACACCGAGAGTAGGGTGAAAAGCAGGGAGGATGTGAGCTCCTGCTAAACTCATTTAATATGGGAAAGATCAGGCTTTATATATCATCATCTTCTGCTTCTTCTGGAAACATATCAGGTGCTGAGCAAACCACCACGTAGCTGTTTCTTCCAAGCACAGGTTAAGTCTGTTCAATAGATGAGGTAAGCATGCTGTTGCAGGTGTGTAGCACTCTACATAGGAGTCATATCCAAGGACATGCATTCTGCAGCTTATTTTCTATGCACTAGCCAGTTGTGGTCTTCTCTGTTCATTCCCCTCTGCTGCATAAGGAAGCTTTGCTGGAAGAGTTGAGAGATACACTGGTATTCTCTTGACCCCCTGTTCTGCTATGTTCCATAAACCTTCGGTATATGTATTAGTCAGGGTTCTCTAAAGAAACAGAAGCAACAGGACGAATATATAGCTATATACAAATTTATTGATTTGCTCACGTGACAGAGCTCAAGGAGTCCAACAGTAGCTGTGCTGCACTAGAGAGGCTGAGAATCCAGGGAACTGTTCAATCCTCAAGACTGGATGTCTCAGTAGTCCCAATCTGGTGCTGAAGGCCCGATGGATTCCAGGAGATATGCCCGTCTCAGTACACGCTGGGATCTGAAGAGTTGATCACAGCAGCAAGACAAACTCATCAGTGAGAGAGAGGCAAGCCACAGGAAAAAAGGGATCAGCTCCCTCTGCCATGGCCTTTTATACTGCCTGCTGGCAGAAGGTAACGCCCATATTTGGGGTGGGCCATTGGGGTAGTCCAATCCGAAGATCCTTTTTGTCTTATTTGTTCCCTAGTCCAGTCAAGTTGAGACCCAGGATTAACCATCACAAGTCCAACCTTGTCAACTTGACGCCCAATAAATAGCCTCTCCTTGTGTTATGCTTAAATGTCAATTTCAAACAAGGGCAAGGTCATAATTCCACCTAACGTTATAATTGTCTCATGTGCAAAGCATTATATCTTAGAGTAGGTGGTAATGTCCTTGAGGAACACTTAGTTCTTCAGTATCTAATAACCTAAATATGATAACATTTAATGCTTATCTCAGTTGCACATTCAAAAGGGAACAACACAAGTATCTGCTTAATATATCTATCTATCTATCTATCTATATTGTTCATATATATATTTATATATATTATATATATTACATATATATATATATATATATATATATATATATATGAATAAGCACATTCTTAACCAAATAGGACAACAGTTAATATCTATTATAATCCACGTTTCTGCAACTCATCCCATGGCCTCAGCTGATATTTATGACTCCCTTCTTCTACCCATTCTGTATTTCCTCCACCATCAGCAAGCACCTCTGCAGGTCTTGGCTCTTTCCATGGAGGAGTGACCCATACCTTCATCCCTGAAGTGTCTGGGCCATTTATTGTCCTGTCTGGTTTGGGTTGTTGGAGTTTCCCATTGACCTTAATCATAGGACATGGTAGCACCAGAAGGCGCCCTACAGCATCTCCTGCCTTCCAGACATAATCTTCCTTGCCCCCATTGTGGAGAAAAAGTCCAATTTCCCCCTGGTAGTCTGGATCAATCACTCCTCCTACTACTGTTATTCCTTCCTTAGCCTGTTGTCTTAAGGGCAGTAGAAGCTCAAAGTGGCCAGGGGGAAGTCTTAGCTTCCAGTTGAATGGAAAGTTTGCTGTATCTCCTGGCAAAAGCACTTCCCCCTTTGGAGCCCAAACTTCTAGACCAGCAGAACACAAGGTCGTGGGTATAGGAAGCAAAAATTTTCCTACTGGGTCACTAGGGGTGATAGTGAGTGGAATCACTCCTATTTCCACCGCTTGGTTCCTGGACCCATGAATTCTTGCTATAGGAGAAACAGTACCATATACTGGGTGCTGATTCACAGCATATACTGCCTGCTGGAGAACCTTGCCCCAGCCCTCCAGGGTATTGCTACCTAATTGGCACTGTAACTGTGTCTTCAAGAGGCCATTCTATCGTTCTATCAAGCCAACTGCTTCTGGGTGGTGGGGAACATGGTAAGAACAGTGGATACCATGACCATGGGCCCACTGTCGCACTTTTTTGGCTGTGAAGTGAGTTCCTTGGTCAGAAGCAATGCTGTGAGGAATATCGTGATGGTGGATAGAGCATTCCATAAGTCCCTGGATGGTAGTTTTGGCAGAAGCATTATGTGCAGGAAAGGCAAATCCATAACCAGAATAAGTATTCCTGTAAGGAAAAAATGCTGTCCCCTCCATGATGGAAGTGGTCCAATGTAGTCAACCTGCCACCAGGTTGCTGGCTGGTCACCCTGGGGAATAGCACCATATCGGGGGCTCAATGTTGGTCTCTGCTGTTGGCAAATCTGGCACTCGGCAGCAGCTGTAGCCAGGTCAGCCTTGGTGAGTGGAACTCCATGCTGTCGAGCCCATGCATAACCTCCATCTCTGCTACCATGGCCACTTTGTTCATGGGCCCATTGAGCAACAACAGGGATAGCCAGAGAAAGAGGCTGAGTATCCATAGAATGAGCCATCCAATCTACTTGATTATTAAACTCATCCTCTGCTGAGATCACATTTTGATGAGCATTTACATGAGACACAAGTATCTTCACATCCTTTGACCATTCAGAGAGCTCTATCCACATACTTCTTCGCCAAATGTCTTTCTCACCAATTTTCCAGTCATGCTCCTTCCAAGTCCCTGACCATCCAGCCAAACCATTGGCTACAGCCCATGAATCAGTATATAATCCAACCTCTGGCCATTTCTCCTTCCAGACAAAATGCAAGACTATGTGCACTGCCCGAAGTTCTGCCCACTGTGAAGACTTTCCTTCACCAGTGTCCTTTAGGGTTGTTTCAGAAATAGGCTGTAATACTGCATCTGTCCACCTCTGGGTGGTGCCTGCATAGCATGCAGAACCATCAGTAAACCAGGCCCTAGTCTTTCTTCCTCAGTCAACTGGTTATAGGGCAAACCCCATGAAGCCATAGGTGCATGCTTAAGCAGAGGAGGCATTGTAATAGGAGTGGGAACCATAGGCATTTGGGCAACTTCTTCATGTAACTTGCTTGTGCCCTCAGGGCCTGCCCGGGCCCTGTCACATATGTACCACTTCCGTTTGATAATGGACTGTTGCTGCGCACATCCTACTTTATGGTCTGGTGGGTCAGATAACACCCAGCTCATGATGGGCAGCTCAGGTCACATGGTGACTTGGTGGCCCAAGTTCAGTTTCCACTAAGGCCCAATAGCATGCTAAGAGCTGTCTCTCAAAAGGAGAATAGTTGTTTGCAGATGAAGGTAGAGCTTTACTCCAAAATCCCAAGGGCCTCTGCTGTGATTCCCCTATGGGAGCCTGCCACAGATTCCACACAGCATCTCTATCTGCCACTGATACCTCAAACACCATTGGGTCTGCTAGATCATATGGCCCTAGGGGCAGAGCAGCCTGCACTGCAGCCTGGACCTGTTGAAGAGCCTTTTCCTGTTCTAAGCCCCACTCAAAGTTTGCTGCCACCTGAGTCACCTGATATATGGGTGGTAGTAAACATTTGTGCTCCTTTCTTGGTGGAGGGAGGGGCCAGGTGCAACAACTTATTCTTTACCTTAGAGGGAATGTCTCTGCATGCTCCACACTACTGAACTCCTAGAAACTTCACCGAGGTAGATGACCCTTGAATCCCATCCACTCATGTGCATATGCTTTACCAACAAGTCTAGACTAGCTGCTACCTCCTGTTCACTGGGTCCAATCAGCATAACATCATCAATATAGTGGACTAGTGTGACATTTTGTGGAAGAGTTAGGCGATCAAGATCCCTTCTAAGTTATGGCACAAGGCTGGAGAGTTAACATACCCTTGAGGTAAGACATTAAAATACTGTTGGCCTTGCCAGCTGAAAGCAAATTGCTTCTGGTAGTCCTTATGAACCGATATTGAGAAGAAAGCATTGGCCATATCAATAGCTGCATACCAGGTACTAGGAGACATATTAATCTGCTCAAGTAAGGACACCACATCTGGTACAGCAGCTGCAATTGGTGTCACTACTTGGTTGAGTTTTTGATTGTCAACTGTCATTCTCCATGATCCATCTGTCTTTTGCACAGGCCAAATTGGAGAGTTAAATGGAGATGTGGTAGGAATCACCACCCCTGCATCTTTCAAATCCTTGATGGTGGCACTAATCTCTGCAATCCCTCCAGGGATGTGATACTGTTTTTTGTTCACTATTTTCCCTGGTAGAGGCAACACCAATGGTTTCCATTTGGCCTTTCCAACCATAATAGCCCTCACTCCACAGGTCAGGGAACCAATGTGGGGATTCTGCCAATTTCTAATTATATCTATCCCAATTATACATTCTGGGACTTGGGAAATAACCACAGGATGAGTTCTGGGACCCACTGGGCCCACTGTGAGTCAGACTTCAGCCAAAACTCCATTTATCACCTGACCTCCATAGGCTCCTACTTTAACCAGAGGGCCACAATGCTTTTTAGGGTCTCCTGAGATCAGTGTCAACTCAGAACCAGTATCCAATAGTCCTCGAAAAGTCTGATTATTTCCTTGTCCCCAGTGTACAGTTACCCTAGTAAAAGGCCTTAGGTCCCTCTGGGGAAGGACAGGAGGAAGGCAAACAGCATAGCTCTTTGGTATTGTGACAAGGTCCTTCCTCATCAGAACCCGGCCACCCCTTCATTCAAGGGGTTCTGGGTCTGTGAACTGTCTCAAGTCTGGAAACTGGTTAAATGGATGGGATTTGCTAATGCTGAAATCCAATGTTGACTTCCAGTCATTTGTTCTAGAGCTTTTCTGCTTATACAGAAAAATAAAAATTTAGTAGGCTTCTTATGTGTTTGGTTCCTGGGAACACCATGATTAATTAGCCAGTTCCAAAGATCATTTCGGGTCATGCCATTATAGGCATTGTTTTGCCTTTGCCACCCATTATGATAACTATAATAAGTATGCTCATCTGGCCTTCAGCTATTCAGTGATGCCACCTGACGCCTACCCTGAGGTCCTGTTAAACCTATTACATGTATATTTAAGTTATGCAAGTGAGCAACAACTTCTCTAACTGTAAGATCTGGCATAAGAAATAGAGCAAAAACAAAGCTCTTCAAATGGTCTGGTGTCTCTCTCAGTACTTTCTATCTTATAAACTCAGTGAAAGGCATGTCCTCTGGGTCATCACATTGTGGAGAATGTGGTTTTACACTTCGAATCCACTCGAGCATGCTCATCTGCCTGACCCTCACAATCCCTTCATCAATACTAAGCCAAGGAATATCAGGCATCTCTAACATGCTGTTAGCAGGCCGTGTTTTAATAAATATGTCAGCCAACCATTCAAATAAACTTTTAACACCCTTTTTAACTGCTTGAGCTTCCATGTTAAACCTAGAATCTCTACTCAGTGGTCTCATATCGATAAACTCAGTCTGATCCAATTTTATATTCTGTCCACCATTATCCCACACCCTTAAAATCCATTCCCACACATATTCCTTAGGCTTCTGCTGGGATGAATCGGCAAACTCATGAATTTCTTTAGTGGTATAGCGCACTTCCTCATGTACCACACCTTCTATCTCACCTGTAGGGGCTTGCTTAGCCTTCAATCTGGTTTTAGGTCTAGAGGCAACAATTGCTGGGCCCTGAGGGACATTAGCTCCTGCTGGGAGGGGGAGATTAGTTTCCTCAGGCAAGGGTGGGGAGGAGGGATATGCAGGGTGTGGATTCTCTGCTGAGGGTGGGGAGATTAATTCCTCAGATAAAGAAAATCCCTCAGAATCCGAGGGTTCAAAATCCTCATGATCGTGGTTCTCCCACATACCTCCATCCCAAGTTTCAGGGTTCCACCCTTTCCCCACCAGTGCTCTCACTTTGACTGTTGACACTTTGTGGCTGGAAATTAAATTTTCATTGTAAATCAGCCAACTGTATAGTAAGAGCTCCAGCTTGATTTTCTGCCGCTTTAGCTCTTTGGCTGCTGGAGAGAAGATGCTCTTCCAGAGCACACTTGGAAACTTTTAAACTGTTGTTTTGTGTTAAATATGACAGGGTCTTACTGTGGCTTATAACATCTCCTAACCTGTAGAGGATGTAAGCTTGTGGCATCAGCCATGGGTTATTCCTCCAAGGAGAGAGCCAATAGCCAATTAGATTTGGGATATACAGGCATATGGCTGCCTCTGCTGCACAGTATTTCCAGGCAGGTGAGGTGTAGCTGGTGCTGATGGTGGAGTCTTGCTTGACCCAAGGAGACCCGTATATGCTTTACTGGGTTAGTGGCCTTTGGTAACAATCTCTGGTGTTCCAGAGGCCATCTGTACACTTGCATGTGTGGTCTCAATACATCTTTCCCATGTTAATGTCAGGTCTTCAGCAGCAGGGCCGTGTCGCCTCTCTTCTTGCAGGTATCCCATATTCTTAAGGTATGCCCTTAGAGGCAAGAAGCCTTTACCTTTTGTGGGGCCTTAGATCACCTGGCCAACATCTCCCTGGTAGAATAATCCATTGCTGATGTCAGAGCTCCTGTATTGATATATTCTGCTTAAGTGCATAGTTTAAGGACTTTAGTATTATATTTGGTTCTGAACAGAGAATAATCCTTTTCACAGTTCTTATGTCTATTAGTCAATTAAAGAAGGCAGTTTTACCAGTTTTATAAGAGATTACCTCTATAATAGTTGTCTCCAATTTACAGTTGGAGAGCGACCTCATCATCGTCATATTTCTCCTTGTTCTATGGGGGGGAGGCAAGAAAGTCTCTCATGAAAAAATGTAATTCATGGATTAACATATCCAAACACATGTGTCTATACCAAAGTAACCTACCATAACTATTAGTGCTGTTTAAATAACTATATATCTAATTGCTTGTGCTTCATTAGTAGGATTGAAAGGTTATTCCTGGACAAACTGTCAGCCCATGAAAGGAAACAGCCAGAATTGACCAGAGTCCAAGACAACAGCTCCAGAGAGAGTGGACTGTTTTGCTTCTCATCCACCTGTGCCCCTTTTCTAAGCCTAGGGAACAATCTGCGGAAGAGGGGGCATGGTAGAATGTAAGGGCTGCGATTGGGGTGAATGGTGAAACTACAGCAATGTAGTCTGGACACTCATTTGATCAACTTGATTGAACATACAACCCCTCACCCACCGCTGGAAGGTGTGACTGTGGGGGTTTGGGCACAACAGCCTGCAAATTGGTTTTACATGAAGGATGCTTGTACTCATGGATTATCACTTATAGCTAAAAAATGAAAAAAAAAACAGAGAGAAAGATGCAGGACAGTTATGGCAGAATGCATGATCTGGGATGGGGTGGGAGGTGGGGGAAGGGAAAGGGAAATATGCCTGAACTGAATTGGAAAGTGATGTATGAAATGCACAAAGCATCAATAAAAAAATGTTAAAAAAATAAATAAACTGTTGTTTTGAATGTGGAGCTGATCAATTTTATTACTGAGTTCCTTATTTTCCTCTCTCACTTTATCCAGAGATCCTAGGAGCAACCACGCAACATCATTATTTAGCTTATTTTTCCACAATTTCTCAAACGTTTTATATTTAGAGTTGCTAAATTACTTGCTCCTCACAAGAGGTGAGTTAGGTGAGTCAAATAGATCTATCTTCATAATTGCATCAAATAGTCTGCACCAGCGATCATCATTCCTCTTCATGCCACCAGGAGAGCCTTCAGTAACTCTAAGCTTCATTGGGTTGGAGAGCTGGCTCCAGAAACAACCAAGCCCAATAAAGAAATTCATCCTTTCAATTCTGTTTCTCTAGAACCACTTCTGGTACCAAAATCTGTATTAGTCAGGTTCTCTAAAGAAATAGAAGCAAGGGGACGAATATATAGCTATATACAATTTATTGATTTGCTCACGTGACAGAGCTCAAGGAGTCCAACAGTAGCAGCGCCACACTAGAGAGGCTGAGAATCCAGGGAACTGCTCAGTCCGCAAGGCTGGATGTCTCCGTAGTCCCAATCTGGTGCTGAAGGCCCGATGGATTCCAGGAGATCTGCCCGTCTCAGTACTCACTGGGATCTGAAGGGTTGATCACAGCAGCAAGACAAACTCATCAGTGAGAGAGAGGCAAGCCGTAGGAAAGAAAGGGACCAACTCCCTCTGCCATGGCCTTTTATGCTGCTTGCCAGCAGAAGGTAACACCCACATTTGGGGTGGGCCATCCGGGTTGAGGTAGTCCAATCCAAAGATCCTTTTTCTCTTATTTGTTCCTTAGTCCAGTCAAGTTGACTTCCAGGATTAACCATCACAGTATAGAAGTTCCATTGTAGATGTGCCACATAGGATTGAGCATCTCACAGACACTTATCCACTCTACAGAGTGAATCATACATGATCACTTGTGGAACTATTGACAGCAGATTACTACTGGGTGAGGGAGTTGATCTTAAAGTAATGATGCAAGATAGGCTGAGCCGCCTCCATTGGATGAACTCACACTTTGGGACAAATGGGTACAGCAGCTTGATCTGAGAGGCATTAACATACATCACAGAATGCATGTGATCCTGTGGGCAGGCTATTGCGGTGCAAATAGCAGAAGAGGTCTAACTATGAGTAAGATGCAGTGTATGAAATCCACAAAAAAAATCAGTAAAAATATTCATTGAAAAAAGTTTCCAACCTCCTTGACTGAGATGACAATTAGGTAATACTTGCCAAACTTTAGGTGTTTCTATTACTGTAAACTGGC
This sequence comes from Rhizomys pruinosus, assembly GCA_009823505.1. Classification (NCBI taxonomy): domain Eukaryota; kingdom Metazoa; phylum Chordata; class Mammalia; order Rodentia; family Spalacidae; genus Rhizomys; species Rhizomys pruinosus. The sequence continues at coordinate 2,073,466 of VZQC01002038.1, read as the reverse complement.
CCAGTGACCAATTCCTAGAAAACAGGTAATAAATAAGAAAGACCTGTATCGATGGTCAGAGAGTGAAAATCAAAACAAAAGGATATATTATTTTTGTGATTTATAAGAAAATTACTAAAAATTTAAGTTAAGAAAAGAAGCATTATAGTCCCCATCATTGTCACCTCTGCCCCCATCATCCCATTAAAAGAAGCCTGTCTGTTCAATGAACAAAAATAGCTCCCCTCATTCATTTAGAATGGTTGGGTTTCAAAGTATGCATAGATATCTTTTATCTGTTCTCTGTGAGACTATAAAGTATCTTCATGAATTCTGAATAAAGCCAACTAGTGCTATTTATAATCCACAAGAATGGAAATTTAAATCAAGAATTTATTAAAACTTCCTTTAGCACTTCCAAACTCCCTCATGAAAACTGCTGCTTTCTATTTTGTTTTCTGGATTTTAACCATGCTTTGTCAAGGAAACTTGTGAGGAGAATAAAGAAGAGCTACATTTCAAGAGCAGCTAAATTAGGTTTCTTTTATTTTTGTCTTGGGCTGCAGTTCTGGCCACAGAATATGGTACCTGTAGAAACCACAACAGACAGTTCCTTTGGCTGAGTAAACAGCAGGAGTGGTTAAGTTGATAAATAATAGCCAGGCATTCCATCTCTTCAACTTTGTCAGTACAAACACGGACTTCCACACTTTCACATAATTCTGTCTGTAACTTAAAGCTTAACGAGCCTGTAAGACAGCTATGTTCTGCATCTGTCTGATTGAAAAATAAAAAGAACTTTGATTCTGTGTCAGATGAGTTTGGAGCTTAGGAAATAATGATTTTTAGATGAATACTCAGGCCTTGGGACTTGAATTCTAACAAAAGGGGAGAGGCAGACAAAAATTGGTTTTAGTATGATTTCTTTGAACTCTGCCTTACTTCTTTCTCTGTGACCCTCTGTTCATCCCACCTCCCAACATCTCCATTGTCTATGACCTCATCCTTTCCTAAAAGGAAAGATGCTTGCAATTCCAAATTCCAAGTCCTAATCAAGTCTCCTAATGTCTAAACCATTAGTATGATGGAAATCTCCCTTGTTATCTAAAAAAGTAGTTATGACACAGTAAGATGACTAACAATAATGAACTCTAGAAATAGTTCACTTGCAATGTATTACTATTGTTTACTAATTCCAACCATTCTGTAATATCATTTCCTATGAAAAACAGAATCAGAATGAGTTCTATCTTTTCTCTTCCTCAGAGTAACTACATGAGAGGCTGCTACTGGTTCATTCCAGGTTAGAATGGTGGACTAGTTCCAGTGCCCACCAACTTGAGCTCCATGAGCTCATACTGAGGCTGGAAATTGCCCTGGTTGGACAAAAATCAGAAACATCTAAAGAACTTTTTTTGCAAGTAAAGTCAGTTGGTAGACATTTTTCAGTTCATGACTGACTAAAATGAATAATATATTTCACTGTGTTGGGAAATGTATAGGACTAGCAGGACTAACTCTCAGAGGAAAAGAACTCTTCCCTCCTAGGAAAGATAAGCTTACAGGATTCCCATACAGAACTTTATTAAGAAAAAAATAATGTGTTTCTAAAAATGCTTGAAAGATACTTCTCTTTATTACTTCTGCAAACTGATTTCCTGTGTTTGTAGTATTCCTATGACATATTTTGGACAGATGACTTTCAGACAATTCTAATATGTTGTTCCTAGAGGTGTGTTTGTATTTAGGCAGTGTGTTAACATATTTCAATACTTCATGTTTGTACATCCACTTGTTCTCTCACTCATAAGCAGGTTAGTTCTGGAAAAATAATAATTCTGGATTTTCTATCATCAATGGATGGGAATAGTGGAAGTGTGAACAAAAGACAATGAGTTCAGGAAGCATATTGCAAGAGGCTCAGAATAGGAATTTAGACAATGGTCAGTTTAGGGAAAAGGTGGCGTGAGCTGATGGCCTGTGGCACAATGAAGTGTTGAGAGTCTTTACAGTCCAGTCTTTTTGCATGTACATATTTTAAATGAAGCTAACTGATGGTAAATAGCATTTAACTCAGAGACTAGGGAACAGAGACATTGCTAGAGATTTTCTAGTCCAACTCATTCAAAGCCTAAAGTTAAGAGATTAATCTATGTAAACAGAAATCTGGCTTTTAGCCTCCTTTTTTACCTCTTTGTATTCACTTTCCAGCTTACTACATTGGGAATAATACACATAACACTGTCTGTGTCTCAGAATAAGTGAAGTAATACAAATTTCCAAGTGGCAATTACAGACCTGAGATTCTGGAGCACTAAAACAGGGAAACATAAAGACCATGAAATATTTCCCCCACCCACTTGTGGGCAACCTCAGAATTCTCTACATTCTGGAACTTGGGCTTAACAATTTACTTTCATGGCATTAAACATTGAAAAAATTCCTAAAATTTATGGTGTGGCTCTTGATCTAAATATAACTCCCACCTCTTTCTGTGCATTGTTTTCTGTGCTCCAGCAAAATAAAAGTGTCTGTCTTCACCAGTTGGAAAGGTTGTTTCAATGAAGAAGTTCCAAGTATGTGGGAGGAAAATAATGTGTGCCTGTATTTTCTGATCCATTACATTTTGTAGTTCATGGTCATAGCAGGTTTTTGTTTGCAAATATATTACACACACCATGGTGGAGAAACACATCAGCCTTTTGGTATTCTGAGACAAGAAATGACCATGACTAAACACACAGTTCTGAATAAATGCACGTTTGTTTTTTTTTTTAATGTGTATGAGTGTATTTTCTGCATGTAGGTTGGTGCATGTAGGTGTCATGCAATGCTGTTGAGGTCAGAAGAGGGTGTCGGATTCCCCTGGAACAGGAGTTAAAGACAGTTTTAGCCATCATGTGGGTGCTGGGAATCGAACCTGGGTCTTCTGCAAGGGACCATCTCTCCAGTCCCTCTTTTTTTTTTTTTTTTTTTTTTTTCTTTTTGGTCTTTTTTGAGACAGGATTTCCCTGTAGCTCCAACTGTTCTAGAACTCACTATGCAGACCAGGCTGGCCTTGAACTCACAAAGATCCCCCTGCCTCTGCCTGCCAAGTGCTAGGATTAAAGGCTTGTGCCACCATGCCCGGCCTTTCTTATGAAGCACCACTCCCAGGTCAATGGCTCTCCACCTCTCTCTGAGGTGCAGGCAGTAGAGGGCAATGAGGAGATAGAACGTGTGTGGGATGGAGAGACTGATACATAGGATTGTTTCCAGCAAAGCTTTCAGAAATGCACCTGCCGCCTATCTAAGGCTTTGGAACCACTAGAAATTTTCAGGTCTCAGAGACCAGTTGTGAACCTGTCTAACCTGACAATTCAATGTTCCTACTTATCAAAGTCTATAGAGTGGATGGAGGTGTATCCAGCTATACAACCTTGTCACATAGTCTCTTTTATGTTAATGGGAGTTTTGTTTGCTGTTTGCTTTAGAATCCATTAGGGCTATGAATATTAAATAAAACATTCTTGCATGTGGAATAAAAACATAGCTGTTTTCAATACCCCAATATTGTTTCATTTTCCTTCTATCTTGCCTCACCTGATTTGTACTTAGGCTACTTACATTGCATAGAACTCTTCAGATCAGTGTGCTATACTATATCATACAAATAGAATATATAAATTTACATGCATTTAATTTCATATATACACTATTAATAGGTTGAAATGTTTTTAACTGGAGGTTTTGAGTGCTCACTTTAGGGAAAATATAAGTCATAAAATATATTAACTTCCACAGTCTGGAAGGCATTACTGCATTTTGGTGCAGGAAAAGTCCAGTGACACAATGAGGCTCCTTTTGGAACCCATTCTCTTCTACTTCTGAAACACATTTGTAGATTTGCCTTCTGTAAATTGAACCAAACCAATTTTGTTCTACTCTTATTTCCTAGCTTCCTCATATCTCAGCATAACATATTTAATAGCTTCTCTATCTACTATTTGAAGTTGGATTTTCTTTATTCATTTTTAAATTACCTTTCCTACATGTCAAAAAGCACCCCTCATCCTAGTAGTTGAGAATTTAATGAACAAATCTGTGTTCACCATATCTGTCCACTGTGATTAAATAGATGTCAATCATATCTTCTTTTGGACTGCCACTACTAAGGGTTTTTTTGGGGGGGTCAGTTTTCAGTGCTTTTAATTTGTTGTCATATAGTAGTCCTGAGCTCTTGTCAACTTATCACTCTAGTTAGACTTTCTGAATGTCCTGAATTCTACCCTTAGTTTCATTGGTAACAAGAACTGTGGACAATGACACAGGGAGAAATAGTATCCTGAGAGTCTGCACAGTATTGTTAACAGTGGGGAGGAGAATAATGGGTCACATGCTAAGAAGAGCATTATGAGGTGTTTTCCAGCACATAGTTAAACATCTAGTGACCCAGTTAGTCACTGTTGGGTCCCACTACCCTCTCAGTACTTCATATTCAGTATTTCATTAGTTCAGGCACTTCACACATACTACCTCTCCTCATGTACCAGCCGTCCTTCTGAAATATGTGCTGTGGAAGCAGACGATCCCCAAGTCACACATGTAGTAACTGTTAGGCAGGGCTCTCAGTCTGGTCTTTCTGGCTTTCAGAGAGTGAGCACTGCCCCCCTTATGGGTTCATTATTACTGTGTCTACAGAGACACCTGTTAAGGAACAGTCCACTGGCCTGGAACCACTGATCACCACTGTGATTGGAGTTATATAAGCTACAAAATAGGGATGCTTCTTTAGCCAAATAACCTGATATTTCATCTCTGCACTTTGACTTTTCAATGTTCTTCCAATCAATGTTCTTTGGAATTCCAAAGAAACACTGACATATGACATTACCACTTTTATTGCTTGGAAGTTAAGAATTTTGAAATTAGAATAAAAAAAACCCTCAGATTGCAAATGTAGCAAATATATACATTTTGACAAATAGATATTTGAATAGTTTTCATGGAATAAATTTATGATTTGTAGAAATATAACTACATAATTAGGAGGGGGTAATTAGTTCCTTGCTAACCTCCTATCTGTCTTTACAACTGGTGCTGTTCATTGACATGCATTATTCTGGCCTTTGGTGCTGGGGAGTGACTTGCAGACACATTCATGTTTTCTATCCTTGAGTCTGTTGTCCTTTTGTTAGTTGGCATTGGGTGAAAACTAAGTGTTAATGACACTTTAGAAAATATAGTCATGCCTTTCGTTCTATTGAAAAATTAGCACATGTCACAGGTGAATTTAGTCATTAGTTATTAAACTAACCAATGACATGAGTAAACTGATCCAAGGAAAACCCAAAGAACTATCCATATATGCATGGAAAAAGAGAATACTAAAGTGAATTTACAGATGTATGAAAAACAGGTAAATGTAGCAGGCAAAAATATGTCCATTGCACACCAGATATTTAATTTGCATACCTATGAACATGAACCATTGAATTATTATTAACTTTCTATAATTTGTAGAGTTGTGAAATGACTCAAACACAATGAAACGTGAAGATAACCCATAAGTAGGTACTGGTGGAATGCCCAGAAATCTAGTTTTTGGCCTATTGGAAAATGTTGACATCATTCCTATCAGAGTTTTTAGGAAGAGTCCTGTGCATTGCACATAATTTTAAGAGAATACATACATACATACATACATACATACATACATACATACATACAGTTTTTAAAGTGTTATAGAAGCTAAGAGATGGTTCTAAACATTTTTAGTTTGTAAAAATCAAGTAATATATTACTTTTGGGTCTTTTTAAAGACAGGGTTTCCTTGTAGCCCCAGTCAGCTTGGTACACTGATTATATGTAGACCAGGTTGGTTTCAGTCTCTCAGAGATCCACCTGCTTCTTTTTCCAAAGTGCTTAGACTTAGGTTGTATGCTACAACGATGGGCTAAAATCAAGTCATTTCTAAAAAGGAGGCAAGCTAGGAAAGCAAAATGGGTTTTAAGATGCCACATTCACAGGTGACTTGGATTCTTTTATGTTGAGACAATGGAAGAAACAAATGTAGGTGACTGAGGTTCAGACCGCCCTGGGCTTAAGATTCTATAATCTTCCAGTAAGGGGTAGGTTGAATTAATGTCTATATGGTTTAAGAAAGTTAACCTTCAAAGAGGCAGAGTTGTACCTTGTGAAGAGAATGGCTACTTTATAGTTCTGAAGAAAAACCTCCGACTTACTGTTCTAGCTCTTTTTGAATGATTCTTTTATCTTCATGAGCAAAGAGTCTTACTAAACATTGAAAATATTATTTTAATTATCATTTCTGCAAAATGTTACAAAGTTCTTGAAACAAGGAGAGATGTTAAAATCGATATGCCATAAATTATGTTTATTTTAAAAAGTTTTTAAGTGTTGTGTTATTTATTTATTTTTTATTGATGCTTTGTGTATTTCATACATCATTTTCCAATTCAATTCAGGCATATATCCCCTTCCCTTCCCCCCACCCCACCCCTACCCATCCCAGATCATGCACTCTGCCATAACTTTTCTGCATCTTTCTCTGCTTTTTTGTTTTGTTTTGTTTTCATTTTTTTAACAATAAGTGATAATCTGTGAGTACAAGCATCCTTCATGTAAAACCAATTTGCGAACAGTTATGCCCAAACCCACACAGCTCATGGGTCCCACCATCCAGCAGGGGGTGCTTGTATGTTCAATCAAGTTGATCAAATGAGTGTCCAGGCTATATTGCTGTAGTTTCACCATTCACCCCAATCGCAGCCCTTACATTCTACTGCGCCCCCTTCTTCCGCAGATTGTTCCCTAGGCTTAGAAAAGGGGCACAGGTGGATGAGAAGCAAAACAGTCTACTTTCTCTGGAGCTGTTTTCTTGGTCTCTAGTCAATTCTGGCTGTTTTCTTTCATGGGCTTCCAGCTTGTCCAGGCATAACCTTTCGATCCTACTAATGAAGCACATTCAATTAGATATATAGGTATTTAAACAGTATAACATATAGCCTTTCCATCCTACTAATGAAGCACGTGCAATTAGATATATAGGTATTTAAACAGTACTAATTGTTATGGTAGGTTTCTTAGTTATAGACACAGATGTTTGGATGGTATGTTAATCCATGAATTACATTTTCTTCTGTTAAGTATGACAGGGTCTTCATGTGGCTTATAACATCTCCTAACCATTAGAGGATGTAAGTTTGTGGCATCAGCCGTGGGTTATTCCTCCAAGGAGAGAGCTAATAGCCAATTAGATTTGGGATATACAGACATATAGCTGCCACTGCTGCACAGTATTTCCAGGCAGGTGAGGTGTAGCTGGTGCTGACGGAGGAGTCTTGCTTGACTCAAGGAGACCTATATTTGCTTTATTGGTTTAGTGGCCTTTGGTAACACTCTCTGGCATTCCAGAGACCATCTGTATACTTGCAAGTGCGGTCTCCATGCATCTTTCCCATGTTTATATCAGGTCTTCAACAGCAGGGCCTTATGGCCTCTCTTCCTGCAGATATCCCAGTTTGGAGGCATGGAGCCTTTACCTTTTGTAGGGGCTTGGATCCCCTGGCCAACATCTCCTTGGTAGAATAATCCATTGTTGATGTCAGAGCTCCTGTATTAATATATTTTGCTTAAGTGCATAGCTTAAGGAGACTTTAGCATTATATTTAGTTCTGAATAGAGAATAATCCTTTTCACAGTTTCTATGTCCATTAGTCAATTAAAGAAGGCAGTTTTACCAATTTTACAAGAGAATACCTCTATAACAGCTGGCTCCAATCTACCTCTTGTAATATAGAGGTATTCTCTAGCATATTTTTGAGAATAGCAAAAGGTTTAGTAGTGTGGACCTAAAAACTGATACCAGAGATTGAATTTTTCTCTTTTGATTTGTGACAGAAAGGTTCAAGTTACTTCCACATCTTTGTTTTGTTTTACAATATCCTCTGTTTCTACATGAGCACACACTTATAACCTATCATCATGGTTTTGTATTTCAATTTTTTTTGAAAAAAAAAAAAAAAAACATTTCCTCCATGGATGTAGATTTTATTTGTTTTCCAGAATATTTCAGTCCATACAAAAGACTTTTAATTCTTTATTTTTGTTATTTTTGTAACTGATAGTAAAATATTAAGATTATATTAATACAAAATGTTGTAATGGTTTGAAACCTCTATATATTACTTCTATATATTACATAATGTTTCTATCATGTTAAAATTTTTTATCTCTTCAGGAATATATATATATATATATATATATATATGTATATATATTTTTGCTGAAATGTCCATGTTTAGAAGCACTTATTGCTTTTCCAGAGGAACCGATTATGGATATTGCCCCCCAATTTGGGCAGCTCACAACTTCAGATAACTCTAGTTCCCTTTCTAACTTTAGTGTTGTACATATACCAAAAGAAAACAGAGAAAAATATACACGTATATGTATGTGCATATATGTATATATGTATATGCAATTTCATTATGGTGAAAATGTCCCCAATCCTTACATCGATTTTCTTGAATTAAAAGATTGCTCTCCATGTAGTGCAGTACTGCAGTAGAACTTCCTGATCTCAGCCTTAACTAGGTACTATTTGCTTTTTTTCCCTGCCTACCAGGAGCTTCTGGTAGTCAGCCTTTTATTCTCAATGTCTATGAGATCATCACTTTTAGTTTTTACATATACATGAAAACACAAAGAACAGCTTTAAAAGTCTTCCCTTTAACTTCTGTCTTTCTGATACCTTTTTTTTTAATTTTAAACGAGTTTATTATTGATTTCAAAATAATATATACATACAAATTCCATTTAATGCCACACCATACAGAGCAGATTATTTATAAAACTAATTGTCTCCAAAAGAAAAGAGTAGCAATTCATTACTATGCATCTTTTACAATATGTCTCATTTCTCGTTTTCAAATTGTTTCTCTTTTTCCAAATCGGGTATGATACCAATGTAACAGCAAATGAAATCATTATCCACAAATGAGAACTAGTAGCGTTAGAGCTAGCTGCTTTGTTAAGTTATAAGGACTAATTGATCTAAGGAGAAATTAAAAAATGAGAAGATAATAGATTCATTTAAATATTTCAAATGTCAGAAAATAGTATGTAGCATGAGGAAAACTGTAAATGCTTTCTTTTATTCGATCAGTTAGTACCAACAGGCAATAAACATAAAGAGTATCTATGTAAACCCAATTTCCAAAATTCTGAGACCAGTTTTTGTACAACCCAGGGTCCCCAAGTCCAGTTGAAGAGGTTCGTTTATACAAACATGATGATCAAATAAAAGTCCAGTCCATTTTTGCTGTGATATCATAATTCACCCCCTTCCTTGGCTGTTATAATCTGTTGTGCCCATCTCTTCTGCAAGAATATCTGGGCTTTGGAGAGGTGGGGGAGAGAGGATGAGAGATAGGAAGATCCATTTTTTTTCTCTGGGGTGACACACCAAAGTCTTAGGTCTGTCCAAGTTCTGTTTGCAGCTGACTGGTGGCTCCTTTAGAAGTCTCCTTTTAATTCTAGTAATAAAACGCAAATAGTAACAAATATTAACCATTACATCAACTTTGTGTCCTATCCCTCTAGGGAGTGGGCCATAGATCTAATTGGGATTTTTTTTTCTTTCTGGGTATACATGTATCAGACTGCCATTATTGCACTACATCTTCTTTGGCATGTAAAAGCATAGCACATGAGGTCCGTAGTAAAACTTCAGAGACTGCTGATATCTTTAGTAGACTTGTATTATGGAGTTGTGCAGAGGTCAAAGCTGAAATGCAGTGCCAGGCAACTTAAAGCACCCCTGTTTCTTGAGTTTCTAACAGCCAACACCATGCTCTCTTATTTCATGAAAGCCTTTGTTACTCACCTTCTCTTCTGATCCTTTCCTACTTTATAATGATGAAAAAAAAAAAAGATTCCTGAGCTTTTTTAATGTCCGGACTTAAATTTAGCAAAACATTTGTGAGCCTGGTTCTGCTCTGTGGCTTCTGAGTCTCCAACATGCTGCGTCTAAGTAGACTGCAAATCTAAGCAAGAGGAGTTTCCTGATACATGTGCTGAATTTGGGATACCATGATCAAGGAAAATTTAAAGATAATATAATCTGCCAAACAGATAGAGAATAAACTACTTTTAACTGTGTCTTATTAGAGCATAAGAATCTAATTTACTCAACCTAAAATTGATCTTATAATATCATAGTATAAAAGGTGAAGCTTGGAAAGTGAAGTAATTTAAATGAAAAAACAATGAAAATTTTAGTATTTTAGGGTTTTTTATTTTATTTTATTTATTTATTTATTTATTTATTTATTTATTTATTTTATGTGTATGATTGTACTATCTGCATGTAGGTTTGTGCACCCATGTTGTGCAATGCTGCGGAGGTCAGAAGAAGGTGTCTGATTCTCCTGGAACTGGAGTTCTCCTGAAATTGGAGTTACAGAGGGTTCTCAGCCTCCATGTGGGTGCTGGGAACTGAACCCAGGTCCTCTGCAAGAGCAGTCCAAGCTCTTCACCACTAGGCCATCTCTCCAGCCCCCTTGGGGGGGGGTCTTTTAAGACAGGGCTTAGACTAAAGGCGTGCACCACCATGTCCTGCAGGTTTTAGTATTTTAAATAAACATTTATTTTCAGTAAATCTCACTATTTAGACTTCTTTCTAGTTTTATGTATGATTTGGAGTTAGTTGCCATATGGATCCCAATAGAAGCCCCTCAGAGTCCGTATTTGACTGCAAAGGAAGAGTGAGGCTGATATATGTCAACAAGATCTTTGGATTCTCTCAGATCAGGTTACCAGCCAACTGTAGGAGGTAGTAATAACTGAGGACCTTCTTAATGTTTCTCATGTAAGAGCACTAAGGGATTAAGCCTGGTGTTGTAGGCCTGGAACCCCAGCTACTCAGGAGGCTGAAGCAGGAAAATTTTAAGTCCAAAGCCTCTGGGGCTATATAGCCAGTTCAATGTCAGCCTGGACCATAAAGCAAATCCCTATCTCAAAACAGACAAATAACAAACAAATACTGTTCAAAGATAGGGCTCTTGCTTATCATGCCATGCACAAAGTCCTTGGTTCCATCTGGAGCATGAAAAATAAATATTTGTGAACAGAACAACATACCTTGATGCCTCAGTGGCCTAGAGCCCATCAGGGAGTCAAAGAATGTTGCAGGTACTTTACCCTACGGAATATGAACATTCCAAGTTGAGAAATACAGACTCTCTTAACATTTTATCTATGATAAGCAGTATATCCATGTCTGGGCTGTACCAACATCCAGTGACATCTGAAATTCAGGATTCTTCTCACAAGTAGGGAGTATCAGACTTCATTAATTTTTGTTTATTTGTTTGTGTGTTCTTGGTGCTTACTTCTTGCTGGTCACTTGTTGTGGGGTTAAAGACAGGTCCTCACATGGGCTACACTACTTAGCTTCAACCCCAGTCCCATGGTTCTCAGGTTTTAACATGTGATCTCATCAACTGAGAGTCTTTTTGAAATGCTATGGAAGGATACCAACCCAGAATTACTGATTTTCTAGGTCTTGGGTAATGCCTGAGATCTTATATTTTTAATGAATTCCAAGTCATCTTGATGCTATGGATATGAGAATCATTTTTGGAAAACTCTTTAAAATGTTTTGCTCTTATAAAAGTATATAACGTTACATATTTCCACATACCAACCTTTTAAAGTATGCAAATTCATTCTAGTGGAGAAACATAAGCAAATTAAAATGAACAGCTTCTTTAGTCACTTTGTGATGCTATATCAAGATACCACAGGTCTGGTAGCTTAAACAATAGAAAGATTGCTTATATTTCTACAGGCCATGAAGTCTAAATCGGGGCTCAGGCAGATCTAGTACCTGGTAAAGGGCCTCTTCCTTATTTTCAGGCAGTTGAGCTCTCATTTATTTGTCACAAGCTGGACTAGGAAGTCGACTGTCATGTCTTTTCATGATAGAAGAACACGAATCCCATCCAGAAGGGTTCTCTGTTCATTACCTAGTCACCTCACATAGACTCACACAGAAGTGCTTTTCACTGGGGAATATGACTTTAACAGGTGAAGTTAGGGAGGGACACAGGCAGACAGTCCACAGCAAGAGGATATTTAATTAATCCTTAAAAAAAAAGTTCTTAGGCTAGAGACATATCTCAGTGATTAAGAGGATTGACTGCTCTTGCAGAAGACCTGGGTTCAATTCCCAGAACCCACATGGTGGCTAACAACCTTCCATAACTCCAGTTCCAGGGGATCAGAGGCCTTCTTCTGAAATCTTTGGACATTGCACTAACAAGAGGTGCCCTTACATACAATGCAGGCAATAAAATAAAAATAAGTCCTAATGACATAACATCTGGGTTAGATCTCTCTCTCTCTCTCTCTCTCTCTCTCTCTCTCTCTCTCCTTCTGTTGCTTTTTTATCACAGTTTTTGTTTTGTGTTACAGGTGTATGCCATGGTAGATGTGTTTGGAGGTGAGTAGGTAACTTGGAGGAATTGGTTCTCTCCTTTTATCACCTGGGTCCTGGGGATTGAGCTCACGTGCTTAGGCTGGAGTCACCTGGCTCTATCCACTGAGCCATCCTACTGGCCCATTGGCTGGCTTCTTTCATACTTTAGAATAAGAGTTTTGTGCTTGATTATAATCCCCACTGAATTAGACCCTTGATAGGTTAAAAAATAGTTGACTTGCATGGATTTGACGCACATAAAAACTAACACGTTCATTTAAATTTTAACAGCATTTTTGTTTTGCATGCAGACCCTGGCACCTAGGAAAGTTAGAAGCCTGACTCCTATATGCATAACTTGCTTGGTATGTAATTAAGTAATGTTAATCAAAACATTAAGGTTTGACCAGCTGGGAGAAGTTATTTATTTGTTTCAAAATCCATTACATCCTCCAGTCAGTCAGTAGTTCTTTGAAAATCAAATATTCTTTTGAAAGAATAACATTTTGTTAAGATTTTCTAGCAATTTATATTGGGAGAATGATGAGTCTAACCACTACAGCCTTATTCAGGATTTCACTCTGTTTATAATTAAGGAACAATGACCTACTTGTTAGTCTTCCATTAGCTGTTAACAACCAGCTGCAGAGGCTGAGGGCTATGCTATTTTTGCAATTATAATCTGTTAAAATTGAAAACCATTAAAATAAATAAGGTGTCTACCTTATTAATAGGCAGCTCATTTCTGCACTTGAATACATATTGACAGAGATTATGAGTTGAGTCTCTTTCACTGACCTCTTCCAAGTCGTAAACCCAACCTTGGTATAGTGGCATTTCCCTGCATATTCTCCTGGCTTTTCAATCCACTCTTAAGTGGTGGGGGAGGGCTACAGTTGTTGAAATAATAGCATAAGTTTAAAAGCTTTCAAACCCACTTTGAAGGAAAACATGTTCAACACAACATGCATTTCTGGCAATAAAAAGACCCCTTCTCTGTATTTATAGTTATGACAGCCAGTGATGATACTAAGTTTGTACCCAACAATCTAGCTATTAGTGGAGTGGCTCAGGCTCTAACATACAGTAAGCAGAGTTAGTTCATGACCTGTAAATATTCCCACTGAGCAGGCCATATTTCAAAGTATTCTCAAGTCTCAGCTTTGAATTAAAATAGTGTCCCATTCCCTCTGATGACTGAAGAAGTAAGCATGCTATTTATTGCATGCTTGTACTTCAGGGGTGAGAACTGGAAATTGGAGAGGATGAGTTGTTTGGGTAGAACTGAAATAAAAAGATACAGAACAGAAAGCAGAGGTGGCACAGAATGCAAAAAGAGCAGAGGGCTATATGTACACAGCACTGTGGGAAAAAAAAAATCAAAGAAAAAAGAAAGTGACTATATTTCCTTGGAAATATCCAGGCCCTGGAAACTGTGGTGCAAGCAGGAGTCAGAACAAATTAGAAATCATCAAGAGAATCAGTTGATATTTAAGGATTGATCAGTCCATCCCAATTCTTCACGCCTGCAAAGACCAAGCTAAATATTTTCTGTAAGTGTTCCATAGAGAAGGTCTGGAGGTATGCACAGCATTTTCCATGGAAGTATTTCAATAGCATTCTGCTTATTAACCATCTTGGCATTAACATCTATCCAGATCCATTAAAGTGATAAGAGCATATAATTTTCAAGATTCTAATTTCCCTTTTTTTCCTTGATCATCCCTTTACATTGGATAAACTTTAAGACATAAGAAACAAAAGATTGAAATGGTGATAAAATGCTTCAAAATGCATTGCCAATTGAAAGGCCATTGATGGAAAGTGCCCATTACATAGCTATGAAAAACTGTGCCTATTTTAACTTCCCATTACTGAGTGTAAAAGTTGACAGCTATCTTCATGGTTTTCCCAGCATCATTTGTAACTTCAGTAAAAGGTCCAATTCCCCTATCTATCCAAATCTGCCTATTACTGGATTCCACCTCTGACCTCAATTTCAGACTTACTATGTCAGGTTCTGCATTCCCCTTAACACTCTCCACTGAGCCATATCAATACCTGTGTTTGACAGTTTCTGTAAAGCTATGTTCTTGCCTACTAAGACCTACTTTTACCTCAGAAGTAGGCATGTATTTACTCTTTTCCCATGTAGCATCTCTGAGAAAATACCTGCTGATTGTCACAGAGGGTGTTTAAAGACAGTCATATGTTAAGTAATGAATTGCAGGGACATCAGCGGCAGGGATTTCAGTGAGCACTCCACAACAGTTCAAATGGTTGGTATGGTAGAGCAAACAGAAACCCATGGGCCCAACAACTTAAGTGACTAAGAGCTCTGCCATTGGTCCACATAAGGAGAACTTGTGAGTGATGAGGGGAATTAACTGGCCAAAAATATGAGCAGTGGATAAAATACTCTGTGTTTAATAAATACATTTTTTTTGTAATTTTGAGACAAGGTCTCCCTTTAGTTCCAGGCTGGCCTTGAACTTACAAAGATCCACCTGCCATTGCCTCCCTAGTGCTGGGATTAAAGGCGTGCACCACCACAACCAGAAATACTCTGTGTTTAAATATCATCTTCAGGTATTAAATGTTGTATCACATTGGACTAAAGATAGTTGGAATCTGTCATCTCTGGATCTTATTTCCTTATTTATAACATGAGAAGAATGATCCTAATTACTTAGTATCTTGGAGATAATAAAATGAAATAGTATATGCACACATGTCAATTTGTGGTAATATGCAAATGCACATGGATATATTTGTGCATAGCTATAGATGCAGAGGTACAAATCCACAGTAGTAAATATAACTCAAGCAGTTTGGTAACAGAATTATTAATTCAGCTAAACATAAATCCTAAGGACTTCATTATCAGTGAAAAACCAAATATACAGCTTTCCTCTTTGAAATGAATGGCTCTGGCTCCAGTGAGATTTCTCTTAGTGACCCAATTCACCACTATTAGCCATCTATAGTTTTCAATGGCAATTAAATTGTAGCCATCCCTGAAGATAAAGCAATGATTTAATTTCTCCTCATTTTCCAACCACAGGGAAACCAACTACGTAAAATATACTGTAGTTTAAATGAATATAGTTCAGAACTGTCTTTACATTTTTATTGAAAATACTACCTTTTAGATAAATGCATGGAAATTAAAAATGATCCTAAATTATTTGTGTTAGAGTATTAGAAATTAAAGTGCAGTTCAAAGTTGAAAAGACATGTTTGGGAAGACTATACTCATAAAACACAAGCTTAAATACTTAGAATAATCCTAAACAAATAATGAGGGTCAGATACTCATGTCAAGCCAATGGAGTCTAAAGTACATGTAAAAAATAACTAATGACTGTTTAAAATGGAGGCTGTTTTGAAATATGTCATGTTTGTGATAGTATTTTTGATTCCTCACCTGCTGAGGAACTACTCCTTGGGTTATTTACTGCCTGCTTCATTAATGCACTTGGATAAACAGTCATAAAAGCTAAACTGTCTCCATTTTCTTCTTCCTCTGTTTCCTGGCTTGTTGGGTTACAGTCTTCTTTAGATTTTGTGAATGGAATAACCAGCCAAGCAACTGATTTCTGAAAATATGCCAGTTTGGACCCCACAGAAGTTCAGCAAATTAGCTTCCTTTTATTCAATGGAAATTACACTGGAAGAGACAAATGGGGCAATGTATGCACCCAGAGAGTGGAATTCCTTTTAGTGCCATGACCTTGTTGATTGAACTTAACACATGAAAGCTATGCACAGCTATGTGTTGTCAGTTCTTTCACTCCCATAGGCCAGAGGATTAAGGTCAGATTTGCCTGTCTGCTTGTTGATTTCCTACTATTATCTGAACTGTCCACTCTGGGAATTTTGTAGTCCAACCCTTTATTTTAAAACTGAGGGGAAAGTGTGAGTGACATCATAAAGCTATAAAATAAAGGGCAGAATCCAAAGCACAGTGATCCCAAAGGGGACTAGAATGAAGAGTCTATCCATCAAATCTGACAATATGAATGAGTCTTAAGAGAAGATGAAAATGTGAAATCCCTTGAGGTTTAAGGGTTGTGGATAATTTTACCTGAACCTACCTAATAACTTCAGAAATTACTAGTTTTCTCTTGTTTGGCTGGGAACCCACTGCAGACAAATCCACAGGTTTTTGAATGGAACTGCTTATGCAAGCTCTGTCTTAAAATAAAAACGATGACTCATGCAACTCCGCTTGACAGCACAGCTCATTAAACCTCCCGCCCTTGCTTTCCTTCACTGTCTAGCCAAATTTTAAAGGTTGGAGGCATGGTTCCCACAGGTCCTTGTGGGCAGTTCTCTTCCTAAGTCAGATACTGGGGAGATCTGGTTTGGTTTTATGCCTCTGTGTTCATTGCATTCTTTGTCCTATCAAGGCTTTTTCTCCTAAGATATTGTTATTTCTGTAGCTTACTTCTGTTAAAGTTTCTGATCATTTATCCCAGTAGGTTAAGCCAAATTCAGGATAATAACATTTGTTCTGTTTTATCCTTTTGAGTAGAACCTGTGTGAAAGATAAATTTTTATCGAGACTGTATTTAAAGGGTTGTTTTCTTCCCTGTACTCTCAAATCACAAAGAGTGGATATGCAGGAGAAAGGAACAGAATGTACAAGGTTAGAAAGCTTCGTTGTGTCCTGCATGTTGATACACTGTTAGAAATTAGGAGAAAAAATTATTAGAGAATGCAGAGAGGGAGAGAAAGAGAGAGAGAGAGAGAGAGAGAGAGAGAGAGAGAGAGAGAGAGAGATAGGAGACAGAACATTTACACAGTGCCAAAATGATTTTCTGTGCAATGATTGAAGCCTGAATAAGCAGCCTGCAGGTCTTTGTGTGTGCACATCCCCTTTTCTGCACCAATTTTGATTTGTCCCTCTCCAGTCTCTGATAGTGAAAGGCAGCTCTGTTCTTGAGGACTCTCAAAGAGAAAGCAAAAGACTGTCATCATTCTTACCTGGAAGATGCGTATTAAATGAAATCCTTTAGCAAACTGGTTCCTGCTTTCTGCTGCTATTCTTCTGAGCCAACCACTTGAGTTGATTTTCAGTGAAGAGAACATTAGCGATTATACAATACTGTCCTCACCTTGAAAAATGCACCTCACCCATTTGAGCATGGTGTCTATGACAGAGCAGCTACTTTTGTGACAAAAGATACACGGTAGAGCTTTCACATAACCCTGATATGCAGAAGACAGGCTTTGTGTTCCATAATATACATATTAGTTTCACCAATGTTTACCCCCTGCCTTTTCTCATTCTTGTTTTCATTTCAAGTCCTCTTGCCAAGTAGAAACTGGCTCTAATCTATATTCTACAATACTACAATACCTTGTTTTCTAAGCTCAATATTTCTTTTTATCCATATTTGATTATCTAATTGTAAATGTCAATATAGTTAGTTATTCAAACTTTAATTCTGTACTTATTACCACAGGAAGGAACCCAATAAGCAACCAAGGATGTGATACAGAAATGGAGGATGAATAAAAGGAAGTAGGGGGGTTCTTCCCATGTTCCTTTGCCAAAGAATGTTGGCTCCCTGAAAATTCAAGCGAGGGAATCTTTTTCCAGTTGCATTGCTGATTGGAGTCACCCCTCCCCCAAAGTCTATAATCTTGGGTAGTAGAGTGCAGCATCCACAACATAACTGTCAGAAGAGCCAAGGAACTGCTGTGGCTGGTAGTGAGCAGCTATGTTGGAAATTAACTGATTCAAGGAGTGAAGGCACCCTAAACTCAGTAGGAACTGAAGAGGTTGTTCTACCAGGAATTGCTTTTGCTGTATTTGGAGCTGAACAAGTTGTATGTTAATGGAGAAGGACTGGTACTGTAAATAAAAATAGCTTTTTTTTTCTTTTTTGTTGTTGTTTGTTTGTTTGTTTGTTTGTTTGAGACAGTGTCTCCCTGTAGCTCTGGTTATCTTGGAACTCACTATGTAGACCAGGCTGGCCTTGAACTCGCAAAGATCTGCCTGCTTCTGCCTCCCAAGTGCTAGGATTAAAGGTGTGTGCCACCATGCCTGGCAAGTAAAAATAGTTTTGAAACAAAATGGAAGCTCTCCTGTCCTGAGGTAAAACTCATATGTTATCTAGCTAGCTAGCTAGCTATCAATCATCTGTCTATCTGAGGGGGGGGGGTTGGTAAGACAGTCTTCCTATAGCCACAGCTGTCCTAGAACTCACTATGTAGTCCAGGCTGGCCTGGATCTTACAGAAACTCACCTCTGTCTCCCCAGTGCTGGGATTTAAGGCATGTGCCACCATCCCATTTCGTTTTCTCATTATTTCATTTTTAATTAAGGATATGCTAAGAAATATTAAACGATATTTTCCAGCTCCCACCTGGAGTTTGACCTAATATCTGCTATGATCACCATTGCCTGCTGTGAACAGGTTCCATGTGCCTTGAAAGCCAAGGTTGAACAACTGGATCTCAATTAAAGCTATATAAATAAAATGAATTAAACAAAGTTTGAGATGATATATGTAACTTAAGAACAACAAAGTAGCTATTTCTAAATCAAAAGAAATGTATTGGATGCGGGAGACATTGCTCAGTTGTAGAGAGCACTTTCTTCTCTTCTACAAGCCCTGAGTTCAGTTCCCAGCAGCCACACATGGAAGCTCACAATTGCCCGATACTCCAGCGCCAGGGGATCTGACAGCTTCTTCTGGCCTCTATGGGACTCCACATAGTATGTGTAATAAAAATAAGTCTTACAAAACATTTTTTAAAATAATACTCTCAGACTCTGTAATTACTGTATATGAGTGGAAAGTATGTAATCATATCTTAGAGTAATATAAAATTAAAGGAGGAAAATGTGAATTCCTAAACATTAAAAAAGACTAAGCGAAAGATGCAGGACAGTTATGGCAGAGTGCATGATCTGGGGTGGGGTGGTGGAAGGGAAAGGGGAATGTGTCTAAATTGAACTAAGAAATGATGTCTGAAAATACACAAAACATCAATAAAAGCATTATAAAAATAATGGTATTTAAGTGATAACAATACAAAATATTTAGATCATAACTCTGCTATGAGATCATTATATTTTTAAACTCATGACTCATTTTTAAAATATTTTTTATTTCATTCTCTTGTTCTCAGTTTGCCTTTAATTTCTAGACACAAGTATTCAATATCACTTTGTTTTAAATATTTTATTGAGCTCTTGTGCATTT
The DNA here is from genome assembly GCA_009823505.1 of Rhizomys pruinosus. Taxonomy (NCBI): domain Eukaryota; kingdom Metazoa; phylum Chordata; class Mammalia; order Rodentia; family Spalacidae; genus Rhizomys; species Rhizomys pruinosus. The sequence goes on along the minus strand of VZQC01002038.1, from coordinate 2,053,783 downwards.
CAAACAACCTTTCCCAATCAATGTAGATGTGCTTCCCCATCCATGCCCAACCCTTCCCACCAGAATTCATGCATTCTGCCATACATGTTAAGTCCTGTCTTCCATATTTTTCTTAGTCTTTTTTAACTTTTTCAGTGTAGAAGTTCACAGTTTTGGTCAGATCTTTGAAGAAGTCTTGTTGTTGCTGTTCCCTTTAATTTTATATTACTCCAAAATACACATATATACATACATTCCACACTTATACCAAAATGACAGAGTATATAAAGATTTGGTGCTAGGATCAACAAATGAAGGACACCATATGCTGTTTGGTTTTCTGGGACTGTGTTATTTCACTTAGCCTCCAGTTCCATCCATTTACCTGCAAATTTCATGATGTCCTCTCTCTTTTTTTTTTTTTTTATTTTTGTATTTTTGAGACAGAGTCTCCCTTTAGTCCCAGCTGGCCTGGAGCTCGCTCTGTAGACCAGGCTGGCTTTGAACTCACAGAGACCAGCCTGCCTCTGCCTCGCAAGTGCTAGGATTAAAGGCATGCACCACCAGGCCCGGCAATGTCATCTTTCTTTACTGCCACATAGAACTCCATTGTGGGGCTGGAGAGATGGCCTAGTGGTTAAGAGCTCCAACTGCTCTTACAGAGGACCTGGGTTTGATCCCCAGCACCCTCATGGTGGCTGAGAACCATCTTTGACTCCAGTTCCAGGGGAATCCTGTGCCCTTTTCTGACCTCCACAGCATTGCACGACACGGGTGCATGGGCCTACATGCAGACAGTACATCCATACATATAAAAATAAAATAAAATTAAAAAAAGAACTCCATCGTGTAGATGTAAAACATTTTCATTATCCACTCATCAGTTGAGGGACACTTGGGTTGCTTCCAGTTCTTGCCTATTTTGAAAAGAGCTATAATAAACATGGTTGTGTGCATATTTCTGCAATGGGATGAATCTTTTGGGTATATATTCAGGAGTGGTATGACTCGGTCAAGTGTTAGGTTCATTTTGAGTCTTTTAAGAGTTCTCCACAACTGTTTTCCATAGGGGTTGCATTACTCTTTTTGTTCAGGGTTGCTTCGGCTATCCAGGGTCTTTTGTTTTTCCATATGAACTTTAGGATTTTTTTTCCTAAATCTGTGAAGAAAGTAATGGGGATTTTAATTGAGATTGCACTGAATCTGTATATTACTTTGCACAGGATGGTCATTTTTACTATATTAAAATCCATGAGCATGGGAGATCCTTCCATCTTCTGGTGTGTTCTTCAATCTCCTTCTTCAGGACTTTAAAATTTTCATTGTAGAGATCTTTTAGTGTCTTTGGTCAGTTTTCTTCTCAGATACATTATGTGGGGTTTTTTTTAAGCTATTGTAAATGGGAAGGTCTCTCTGTATTCCTTCTCCAATTGTTTGTTGTTGGCATAAAGAAAGACTACAGATTTTTCTAGATTAATTTTATAACCTGACACTTTACTGAAACTGTTTTTAGTAGTTTTCTGGTGGAATTTTTTGGTGTCCCTTGGGTATACTTTCATGTCATCTGCAAAAAGGGATGGTTTGACCTCTTCTTTTCCAATTAGTACTCCTTTAATAAAAACAGAGGGAAATGTCACAAATTTCTTCTTTGATGCTAGCATCATTCTAACACCAAAACCAGGCAAAGATATAACAACAAAAAAAAAAACGCTATAGACCCATTTCATAAAATATATATGCAAAAATTCTCAACAAGATACTTGCAAACTGCATACATGTACAATCAAAAAGGTCATCCATCATGACCAAGTCAGATTTATACTGGAGATACAGGGATGGTTCAATATACATAAATCAATAAATGTCATAAATCACATAAATGGACTGAAAGACAAATACCACATGGTCATCTCAACTGATGAAGAAAAGGCCTTTGATAAAATTCAACATGCATTCATGTTTAAAGTCCTGGAATGAGGGAACATTCCTCAACATAAGAGTCATATACAATTGGGGCTGGAGAGATGGCCTAGCGGTTAAGAGCACCGACCGCTCTAACAGAGGACCCGGGTTCAATCCCCAGCACCCATATGGTGGCCAAGAACTGTCTGAAACTCCAATTCCAGGAGAACTCCAGTTTCAGGGGAATCCGACACCCTCTTCTGACCTCCGCGGCATTGCACGACATGGGTGCACACACTTGCATGCAGACAGTACATTCATACACATACAGAAATAAAAAAAAAATTAAAAAAAATTAAAAAAAGAGTCATATACAACAAACCCACAGCCAGCATTCTAAATGGAGAATAATTAGATGCATTCCGTTAAACTGAGGAACTAGGCAAGGCTTCCCCCTATCACCACTCCTTTTCTAAATAGTGCTTGAAATTCTAGCTAGACCAATATCACTTTTAGATGATATTATGGATTATTTTATCCACTCCAGAAGAAAGTCTACTGGAAAATGTCCTACAGGTCCTGGTGTGAAGTGATAATGTTGGCCTCATTGTTCCTGGCAGGATTCGTGTCTCCAATTACTCAAAAGTATAGGGTGAAACTCATTTTGTTATCTAAACCATTAGAATGCCTGTGGTCTACTTTAATGATGTTAGTTATCTCCTGGACACCAAATTCTTAATGTTATTGATTAAATATAAATAGATGCAGAAACAGGAATAGTCTGTATGGTTCCATTATAATATTTTCTATCAATAATTAACTTTAGACTTTTAAATATATTCTTAGGTATTACACATGATGCTGTAATGAACATTTTGCACTTCATTATTTGTTTTATATTTTTTAAATTAATTGGCCAAAAATATGAAAACATTTTTCTTATACTAGCAATATAATGTATAATAACATACCATACTATACCTAAGCTTTTAGTAGTTTCATAATAACCATACAAACAGACAAACTAGAATTATTATGGTTGCATTAATTTAACTAAAATTGAGAATTTTTTTCCATTTTATAAGGTCTTTTTTTCTTAGTTATTCCTCTAGTTTTATTACAAAGTTTATTTGTTGGAAGCTCAGCCTGTCTTTATTTTATTTTTTTTTTAATTTTATTTATTTATGTGTATGAATGTACCGTTTGCGTGTAGGTCTGTGCACCTGTGTCGTGCAATGCCGCGGAGGTCAGAAGAGGGTCTCAGATTCCCCTGGAACTGGAGTTCTCCTGGAATTGGAGTTACAGACGGTTCTCAGCCGCCATGTGGGTGCTGGGGATTGAACCCGGGTCCTCTGCAAGAGCGGTCGGCGCTCCTAACCGCTAGGCCATCTCTCCAGCCCCTCAGTCTGTCTTTATAACATGATGTGCTGTTACGATTTTTGGAATTCTCTCTCCTACAAGTGTCCTATTGACTGAAGTCTTAGAGAATACTCAAATGAGAAACATCATTTATACCTCAGAAGTAATCCTCTTCCTCTCTCCTTAAGGTCCAGAGCACACACCCTTGTGTGTTTTCTCATGGAGCTAGTGTGGAATCCTTCTCTTCCTCCATCCTTTACTTTAGATATCCTCCCTCCCTTTTCTCTCATTTTTATAAGGAGTATAAAAATGCATAAAACCTGTAATTTTTATAATGCCAGTATAAGGAATTTGGGGGGGGTGGTTGGGTTTTGTTTTTTTTTTTTTTTTTGTCTTGTTTTGTTTTTGTTTTTGTTTTGTCTTTTTGAGACAGGGTCTCCCTGAAGCTCCAGCTGTCCCGGAACTCTTTGTGTAGACCAGGCTGGCCTTGAACTCACAGAGATCTGCTTGCTTCCACCTCCTGAGTGCTGGGATTAAAGGCATGTGTCACCACACCCAGCAACACTTTTCATTTGTATATAGGTATACAAATACAAGCATACTCTAAGTGTCTTTTTGGTATTTATTTATATTGTATCTATAGCTTTTAATATGTTGATGAAATATAGCATCTGCAGAATTGGTAGAGTCTCTTAAATGTACTTCACATGTATACAGTTCTGGAGATGATATTATCATATACATTTCCCTCCTCTTTAATAAAATAGGGACCTCTTTTTTCTACCTTGGCTGCTTCGATGCCATGATGCCATCATCTGTTATCCATTGTTTGTTTGTTTTCTTTCCCTGTATTAGTATGGCCAGTTAATGAAACACTCAGACTTCAATAGAGGGCAGTCTGAAATACATAAAAGTACAACTCTGTGAGAAAAGGTCATTTGTTTTTATGCCTGTACCTCTCAAAATTAGTATCAACATTTAAGAAATCAACATTTAACAAATATATTTAATTAAACAAGTAAGGGACTTGGTAGTTGACTGGACTGTTTCAGCCAAGGAGAGATTTGCATGAAAATTCCCTTATGAGGAGATTTACGTTTTGTGACTGAGAGTACATTCTATGTCCACAGTTTCTCAAATATTGGCAGAGATGCATTGGAGCCACACAAATGCACAGGGATTCTCTGGAATATCTTAAGGCCATTAATGCTATTAGGCACTGCCAGACAATGTATGTAATAAATAGTTCCACTGAGCTGTGCTTCTATTGATTACAGTTTATCTTTTTAAGGTGGGTATTTTTTTACTTCATTTTCTTTTTTATTAGATTGTTGTGATTTTCATACAATATAGTTTGATGGTATTTAGAACCTCTCCCTTACATCCTCCCCTACTGCCCCTGCCCAATTTAATGTATTCTCATATGTGTAATATGGCCTATAGAGTCTAATTTGTATCTTTCTGTATGGGTCCATCTATTGCACACAGCAAGAGCCCTGTACATCCCTGTAATATACTGCCCTCCTCCACGCTCAGCAGCCATCAGTTGTCACAAATTCCTTAGGCTTGGTTGTAATTTCTTACCACTTCCTCATGTCTATGCTGGGATTTTGTCCAGTTTGAGTTTGCATAGGCCTTACACATGCTGTCACCATGCTGCAAGTTCATATGAGTAACTGCTCAGCTGTCTGGAAGACTGTGTTTACTTTTGGTCATCCTCCTTTGGTTCTTACTATCTTTCAACCTCTTTTTCAACAGTGGTCCCCAGCATTGGGAGACAAAGGTTTGAAATAGGTGCTCTATTCATGGATAAGCACTCTGCAGCCTCTTGTTCTCTGCACTGGGCCAATTTTGGGTGTCTGTATTAATCACCATCTGCTACATAAGAAACTTCTCTGTGAGAGTTGTGAGATGCACTCATCCTATATATAGAGAGGTCGGATTGAGGATGTGTCACTTAGGGTTAAGCATCTCACAGACACATATTCTCTGCATTTGACCAGTTCTGGAACTCTGTAATAGTCTCCATTTGTTGCAAAAAGAAATTTCTTTGATGAAGAGTAACACCTGGGTACACTTGTCTCAGTCAGTCAGATGCTCTCCAGTAGCCTCATTGGGATGGGCCCAAGGCCCAAGGAGAGCAATTGGGAACAGGAGAGGCTTGTTCTGACTAGCAAGCAGTGAAGACCTCAAGGTGGATGTTTTCTATGATAAAGGACACATGCTGAAGGAAAATGTGTATGGGAACACAGCAACAAAGTGCAATATGATTCCAAGGATGTAGAAACTGTACATGAGTATGCCAAGAGGGATACTTGCTACTAACAAGTATTTATTGGGGGTGGAGAGAAGCTCAGCAGTTAAGAGCAGTGACTGGTCTTGCAAAGGATGCAGGGCAATCCCGAGCACCCACATGGAGGCTAACAACCATCTGGAACTCCAGTTCTAGAGGACCTGATGTCCTCTTCTGACCTCTCTGGGCATTGTACAACACAGCTGTATTTATACACATGCAGGCAGGACATGAATACACATAAACTAAAAATAACAAATAAAATATTTTTTAAAATAAAAATAAATATCAGGCAGGGGGGATAAACAGAATTCAGTAATTACATGGATAACATTGCAAAGAACAAATTTAATAACTTAAAAAAAGAGAAACAGATAATTGTTTATAGCTTAGATTAATGGTGCATGTTTGTGGCCCCAGAACTTGGCAGATGGAGGCAGGCAGGTTAGGAGTGGGAGGTGATCCTCAACTATACAGAGAGTTCGAGGCTAGTCTGACTATTTGAGACCCTGTTCCCAGGCCCCAAATAGATGTGCTTATGTAAGAGTGAAATATAACAATGTTTAATTTTATTTATATTGCTTTCTAATGGTTTCTAAATTGCTAGATATAAATACTTATTAAGCTGTTGAAACTTCTATAGAACAAAACAGGACTGCAGTGAACTGCTTTCGACCTAAGTGTTATGGAAAACTTTCTGAGGTAGTAAAACCACAGGAATCAAGAAAGTTTTCAGACCTCTGGGAAGTGTGCTGTTATTTCTTCCCAAACACACCGTTTGGGTTTAATTAAAAACTTTTTTTTTTTTGCTTTGCTGCCCAAAATAGGATCAGCTGCTAACAAATAAGCATCATCTCTTTATTGGAATATAAATATCACTGCACTTAATGAAGTATGCTTCCAGCAATGAGGTCAACCTACCATGTGCTCCTAAGCAACAGACAAGCTGCGTAAACACCTGGGCACCTGGGACAGATTCAGGGATCAATGAATGTGAGAAGCTCATGCTTCTAAAATAAAGGAAAGCAAGAACAGTGGTTCTATCTAACAAACAAAAGAAGAATTTACCTACAAATATAGGAAAGATGAGCATGGGTAGGGTAATGGAAAGTTATATGAGACCAGTCATTTGCTGAGTCAGTTAATCATTGTTTCCTTTTGTGGCATCATCTGAGAAAGAATTCTCACAGCACTATGTTAACCATCACCTATTAGAAATGACTTTTAAAATGTTTGTGTAATTGTTAACTTATGAGTTTTTATTGCTTCTGTTTCTAAGTCCGCCAAGTAGTATTATCGTATGAAACAACAGAAATATTCCTGAAAATGAAAACAGAACAAGTTAGCAAGCAAGAATAAAGAGAAACTTCTTTCCTTTGTTAAACACACACTCTACCAGAACACATTTTTTGTTGTTCTCTATTAACCTTTCACACTTTTTTTATCCACAAGTGCATACTGGATGGGTCATTGTAAGAGTTATTCTGGAAAGTGCAGTTTTAATGCTTTTAAAATTATGTTCTGTTGAGAAGAACTTGTAATTAAATATTAACATAATTTTTAAATACAGATAATCATCTGATAAATATAACTGCATGTATTAAAGCACACTTTTGATAAGCAACACGACTCCTAATGAAGTTACTCTAGCTTCATAATGTCTCATGGACAATAATGAGATCTTATTTGATTCCATGTCTCTTCTTCCTGGAAGAGTCCATCAAACAGTTACACCATTACTTATTTTACTTACCAATTACAAGTATACTGAGTTTTAGTTTAATTTGAATTCTTGCCAATTTATACCAAGCATCATAAAAGGAGTTTTTGCAATAAACTACTACATTTTTTAAACAATTCTGAAAAATAGAACCACTCTGTTGAAAAAAAGTAAACTTTGTCAGTTAGTACAGATGTTCCTAAATTGATCCCCAACCATGTGCGGGCTGTGCAGTTGCCTGCCTTTCACCCTACAACATCGATTCAACTTAGAGAATATCTCTTTGGTGTATAAACTCTTGTTTTAAACTCATTTTTGCATGTGCATATTTATTTGTATACATCATTTTTATTTTGGTTTTCAAAAGAGCATTAATCTATTCTTCCCCATCCTCTCCCCTCTACTCTGCCCTGCAATCTCACACCCCATTTGAAAACTTGGAAAATTCCATATGGAAGCCTTCTACTATAGGAGCTTTCTAAAATATATCCATACCAATTTAAAATGAGTTTAACTGGAGTTATTCTATAATAGAGGACAATGCACACCCCACCCCCCAGATATCATAGTCTATCAAATAAAAAGCCCAGTATCAGGTGTGGCTTAAGCTCTCTTTTGATTTGCTGGACAATGGGATTCCATAAACTCCCCAAACCCTTTGCTGTTGGTTACCTTCCATAACTCAGTAGTAAAATCCTGCTGCTGAAGATACCACATTCCTGATTCATAAGACGTGAGGACTCCAGGTGTTATCTCCTTGAAAGCTTCATCTCTATTGGCTACCTTTCTTCATGCTAGAAGCTAGCTCTGCATGTGATTGATATTTAGAATTGATTTAACATTAAATGTTTCAGTACATATTGTCTACTTTCTGACAAGACTCCATCAATATTGAAATTTTAATTTTGTAGATTTTCTTTCTTTAACTTTATTGGGTGCGTATGTAGATTGATCTTTTCTCCTGCCTTTAATATTTAAGTAAAATTGTCCATTGCTCTTGACATGATATCTGGCTGTTTAAATTTCTCACATAGTGCCTCTTGCTTAAAAATGGAAAACTTTTTCTTCATAATATTTTGAGACACCAGCCATATTTTTCCCAAATCATAATTTCTACCCCAGCTTGCTATGTTTTTTTCTTTCCTTTAAAAAAAATTCCTGTGATGGGTCTAATATTGATTCTCTGTTCAAAAACTTCCTTTGCCAAATTTTCAGCTCATATAGTTACATATTTTTTAAACCTGGTAAATTTTCTTGAGATATATGATGGAATATTCCCAGTGTCCAACATTATTTTCTATAAACAACATCAATCCAAAACCAGATCATTTCTCATTTTTATCATCTATCATTTCTTTTTTAAAATATTTTCATTTTCCATTACTTTTTTGTTTGGGTAAATATTTTGTTATTTTGAATATGGTCGTGGCCTTTCCAGTGGATAGTGGTCCTTGAGAACATCTTCCTGACTTCATCCGCATTCCTTTTCTCCATGTTGTCTTTTCACCTCCACCCCACCTCTCACTGTGATCTTCCTGTTCCATAAATGACTTCATTTCATTATGAGTTAAAATATTTTAAAGTCTTAAACATCTGAATTCCTATTTGTTATGCTACTTTTCACTCTGGCATTGGCATATGTCAAAGCATTAGTTTTCAATTTTTTAGCATTATATTTAGCCATCATGATTTAGGACCATAAGCAGAGTTTTGATTTAAATTCTACTCTTTAAACATTTGGTTGATAGAAATGTTACATTCATGGGTGCTGGCTGGAGAGATGGCCTAGAGGTTAAGAACACCAACTGCTCTTGCAAAGGACCCAGGTTCAATCCCTAGCACCCACATGGCAGCTGAGAACAGTCTTTAACTGCAGTTTCAGGGGAATCCGACACCCTCTTCTGACCTCCAAGGCATTGCATGACACCGGTGCACAAACCTACATGCAGACAGTACACTCATACACATAAAAAAAAAAAAAAGTTACATTCAAGTAGCTCAGTCACCTCTCATCAAAGAAGCTACTTTTGTACCAGTGGGAGACTATTACAGGGTCCCACAACTGATCACACACAGAGAATAAGATGCCAAACCATAAGTGACACATCTACAATGGAACCTCTACACCTAAGGCTCATGCAACATAGAACAAGAGATAAAGAGGACACTAATGAATTTCCCAACTCTTACTAATGAAACTCCCTCATGCAACAGTTGACCAGGCACACAAAAAGGCACAAACCACCAAAGCATGAAGATTATGAGTTAAAATATTTTAAAGCCTTAAAGTCTGCAAACCATGGGTCCTCAAACAGGACTCCTATATTAATCTTCACTCACCCAGGACTCAAGGAAGAAGAGAGGGCAGAAAAACTGTACTAGTTGACTGAAGGCTATTTGTTCTGATTATCAGTGATCATGTATTCCTGTATATGTATAACTATTTACATTTGTTGATGTATTGATTGAAGCTTAAAGTGCACTGGTAAAGAAGATAACACTTGATGAGGTGAAAAGATTAATGCTGATATTCAGCTTTGAGCTTTTTCTCCAATTCCCCAAACAGAATGTCATGATGAACTAAAAACTGAATCATGATTAATAAAGTTTTAAATGTCAAACAATTCTACACTTATAGCCTGGATGTCTTTTTATATATGAAAATCTACTCATATTCATGTAATCATCCATCTGCACATTTTAAATTAATTTATGGTATACTCATTTTCCTCAATATTTTTGCACTGAAAACATGCAGTTTTACTCATTTATGTGTCTTCAATTCTTAGTTTAAGCAGAATAGTCATAAATTTGAGGTCCACTTTTATTTATTTTGATTGTAATCCCAGCTCTTGGGAAGCAGAGGCAGGCAGATCTCTGTGAGTTCAAGGCCAACCTGGTCTACATATCAAGCTCCAGGCCAGCAGGGACTAAAGGGAGACCCTATCTAAAAAAGACCAAAAAAAGACCTTGGTCAATCAAACATTTGAATACTTAACTTTCAAGAATCATATATTATTTACTTGTAAATATGTGATATGTTAAATTATTAATATTATAGGAATCACATATTTAATGAGAGTATATTTCTGTTTAATGTTTTGATTTTTAAGGCACACTGTATTTTGAAACTATATATTTTTATGGAAACTCTCTATCGTTTCTGCAATGATACCTTTCTTCTGAAAGTCCCATTTCTGAAAGGAGCCACTAAAATCTTTGGATAAGAACTGCTCCAAGTGGATCACTGTACTGTTAAGAAACATGGGGCAGTCACTGTTTACTTTCTTCCTATCAGAAGACTAGAATTCACTGTGATTCTCTTGATAGACACATGATGTAACCTTCCCTAGAAACTTTACACTTCATCCTAGATATTAGATATTTTGGAAGAAATCCTATTGACCTTAAAAACTTCAATCAAACTCCTTTTAGAAAAATTAATAATCTGTTCAAGATTCATGACCCCACTGTTGGTTTGTTTAAATTCCTTTCAATTAATGCTAAATAGCTAGAAGACCAAAAATACAGTTGCTCGAAGATGAACGGTCTAGAAGTTTCAAGTTTATGTATGAGGTTAGTGAAATGTGGTAATTTCACATGTCCTATAGTACTTAAAGGAATGCAGTTAAGGAAAGTTGAATTTCTTCAATACATTCCAAACAAACAAACAAATGCATGGCAGAGTTTTAATTTATATTTCCTACTTATAAATTTGGAATAAGAGAGCTTCCATGTACATTAATAAAGAGACTGGCTTGGCTTCTATTAGGTTACAAAGGTGCAAACACCCAGATAAAAAGGCACATGAGAATTAGGTCACTCTGGGAACGTGATTTACTTCCATTGGAACTGCCAGAACGAGCCACCTGCTATCACGTGGTGGGACAGGAGCAGGAGCAGGGGCAAGATGGCGACTGGGGCCCACCCATTTATAGCCATGGGGCAGGACCGCTACAGGGGAAGAGGTCAGAAGATTGACAGGCTCTGGAGGAAGTGGACACCTGTGTGTCCCTTGGAATTCTGGGAAGCCGAGAACTAACAGCTTCCATTTCTGGAGAAATCATGATAAGCTATCAATGAGGATTTTCGAATATCAAATGAAGAAAGACATCCTAACATCAATCCGCAAACAGCGACCCTGTGTCTTAATATGCATTGACACTGGTGTCTAACAATTTTTCCTGAATGCCTAATATTTTGCACTTTTACATAAATATTTTCTAAGAAATATATTTGGGCTGGAGAGATGTCAGATAAAAGTATTTCTTGCCAAACTTAACTGCTGAGGTCCTTTCCTGGGACCCCCACTCATGGAAGAAAAGAACAGACTCCTGCAGTTGTCCTCAGACCTCCATATGTGTTCTGTACCACATGTGGTCCACCCCTTCAAATAAATAAATCTAATACAAAATTTAAAAATATGTATTTAACTAGATATAAATCGATACCAGGAAATATTGAGTTATATTTTGCTGACTAAATGAATCCATGTGTTTCCAAATCTGTGCCATTTTTTAAATGCTGAAAGGAAATGACTTACTCACAAACCAAGATAATAGTTTCTGGTTAACTCTCAATTATCCATAGTAATGGAAAGTAATCTGGGGATTTTTTTTTTCTTTTCACTGTCATAAAAATGTTAGAGGTCAAAAATTAAAGAGGCGGGAGACAGCATCCAGGAAATGAGTTCTCAGAAAGACTCCAGGTAGACAGCATTGGAATTCAGTTTCTTATTTTGCATTCTGGGGCAAGACTAAGAGGTAATGAGCCTCCCTTTCCATTCTCTCTGGCCAGTAACAGGTAGGCACGGATGTGATACTGCAGGCTTTTATTAAAGGGGCTGCTATCTGAAACCTGTGCCCTAATAGAAATCTACAACTGAGATGATCCTTCTTTTCTACAGTAATTACCCAAGTGTCCATTATGTAAATGTTCAGGCTTGAATAGTATGTTTACAAGGCAAACAAGCAAATAAAAATTTACCTGAAATTCTATTAATTGAAGAAAGTCAAGTGAATATTAAATAATATATAGAGAGTAATTACAACTAAGGAATAGTTTTTTGCCAGCAAGTGAGAGAAGGTGCCCTGTGTGGGAACCTGCTGAACTGAGATGTTAATGGGAAATCACTGGAGCATTTCAGTGGAGAAGAGGCTTGATGCTGCATTCAGTTAAACTCTCTGTTTCATATGTGGGGAGTGGTTAATGAAGGAAAAAATGAAAAACAGAGGGGCAGACGGTAACCAGGCAATTGCAGTATCAGAAGAGGAAGAGCGCAGCTGTAATGAGGAGGATGTGGACTGCTTTTATGGCCTGATGAGCAAGGTCTGATCCTGCGTGAGGCCTCAGGGTGTGGGCCAGATAAGGTTTGAGATGAGCCTGGAAGGCATGGGTGGCTATGGGTGAGAAAACAAAGCTGATGATGGGGTTGGCAAACACAGTTTGAGCAAGAGAAATGAAAAGCATAAACAACCAATTTGTCTGGCTGTTTCTGAACTTTGTAGATGGAAATTGATCTTTTGTTGCCATTTGTTTACCTATTGATGGCTGACAACTTCTGGTCCTTCTCAACCCCCAAACACAATCAAGATTCTGATTTGTAGATGGAAATCGATCTTTTGTTGCCATTTGTTTACCTATGGATGGCTGACAACTTCTGGCCCTTCTCAACCCCCAAACACAATCACGATTCTGATTTTTTTGAGCAGTGGCTGGGCAGTGAGGTTTTTTTTAAGGTTACCCAAATCATTCTAATACACAACCAAACCATTTATTTTCAGAGTTAGGAAGTTTTGGAATTTGGATGAAGGATATGTTTGTGTACTTTAGAGTAATATAAGATCAAAGGAATGGGGAAAAAACTAGCTTGTCATGACATTATGTCTAACCACAGTATTTATTTTATGGGCGTGTTTCTTAGTATTTCTTATACAAGGCTGCTTTGAGCTTTTGTCCAAGCATTTTCTAAAATATTATAAAGTAGTTAAAAGTATCAGGGTGGTGTAACTTAGCCTTTCTGGATGCTTAACGATCATACTTAATGCCCATACCAATTTGGCTGAGAGTCTCAAGGGATAAATTTATTCCTTGCCCTCAGAGGTCAACTAAGTCCCAGAGGACTATGGATGGAGGCATCTCTTGAAATGTCCTGCAAATGTGAGTCACCAGTCTTCCTGTGCAGGGAGGTCTTGGAGATCCACTAATGGGACTTCAGCCAGTGTCCAGTCTACAAAGAGGAAAGTCTGCTCATGATTCAGAAAGGGAAGCCTGGTCTAGCAAGACCTGACTTTGTCCTCGAGTGGATGGAACTGGTGATTGAAAAGCCAAAAGAAATCAGGGGCTCCCCCCTCCCCAACAACAACAACAAAAAAACCCTGAGTGACCCTTGAGGACCAGATCCTCAAGTGACCTTGAGAAGACAAAAACCTTGGTTAATCTGGGCTGTGTGGCCTTAAACATCCAAAAGGAAAGTATAACCAGAAATAAATAGTAAGTCCTGAGAAACTGTACTTCAAGTATAAAACTTGAGATCTTAGTAAAAGGACAAAAGCGCATAGTTGTTTTGTCTGTCTTACTGGCAAGTGCAGCTACCCTGTGGCTGCCACTGCTTTTGCCATCCTTCAAAGACATGAGAAGACACAGCTTTTCAACCTTCCAATATGGGCTGAAGACTCATGTCTCTCCAAGAATCCTCCAAACCTTTAGTGCCAGATGGGGACTGCTGAGACATTCAACTTGTGGACTGAGCTATTACTGGGGTTTCCACTTCTTCAGAGTATAGATTGCCACTGTTGGACTACCCAGGCTGTATCACGGAGACCAGTACAGGAAGATCAAGACAGGACGTGGTGCTTACTGAACCTCATTTGGTGACCCCAGGGTCACCATAGGAAGGGAAAACCTCAGTGTGGAACACAAGGGCAGGACTGATGGTGGTTTGGGCTTGCCAAGGAGGAGCCTTCAAACATGACCTCTTTCAGCCTAATAAAAAAAAATGGTAAGCTGAAGATGCTAAACCCTATGCTATGTGTGCCATGTATATGTGCGTGTGTATTTTAGAGTGATGCATATTGGAAGTAATAACAACAACAACAACAGCAACAACAACAGAAAAGTCTGCATCAAAGAACTGACTGAAATGGTAAACTTCTGCTCGAAACAGTAAATTTCAGCATCAAGAATTTTGAGGGAGACTGAGAAAAAGATGAAAAGCATGTTTGGGGGCTGGAGAGATAGCCTTGCAGTTAAGAGCACATACTGCTCTTGCAGAGGACCCGCGTTCGATCCCCAGCACCCACATGGCGGCTAAGAACCGTCTGTAACTCCAATTCCAGGAGAACTCCAGTTCCAGGGGAATCTGAGACCCTCTTCTGACCTCCACGGCATTGCACAACATGGGTGCACAAACCTACATGCAGACAGTACATTCATACACATACAAAAATAAATAAAATTAAAAAAAAGAAAGAAAAGCATGTTTGGCAGAATGCATGAGCTCTGGTGGGGTGGGGGGGGCAGGGGGGCGCATGGGTCTAGATTTGATTTGTAATGTAATTTGATGTGTATAAAATGCACAGAGCTTCAATAAAACATTGGCTTAAAATAGGCTGGAAAGATAGCCTAGCGGTTAAGAGCGCCGACTGCTCTTGCAGAAGACCCAGGTTCCATCCCCAGCACCCACATGGCGGCTAAGAACCGTCTGTAACTCCAATTCCAGGAGAACTCCAGTTCCAGGGGAACCCGAGAACCTCTTCTGACCTCCTCAGCATTGCACGACATGGGTTCAAAGACCCGCATGCAGACAGTACATTCATACACATAAATAAATAATAATAATAAAAATTAAAGAAACATTGGCTAAAAAAAGAAAATCAGAGTTCTGAGCAGAACCCCGAATTGGCCTCAGACTTGGGGTCTGGACGGGAGGGTAAGCAGGCTAGAGGGAGATGTGAGCCTGTGCTCACAAAAGCGTTCAGCACAGTCTCCTTAGGACAGCCTACAAATAGCTAATCTTGAGGAGAAACTGCTCCTTTCCTATGTGTGTTTCCACAGTCAAGCAAATTTCTGTGGTTTCTTACAAAAACTTCTCCACTTTAGAGACAAATCTTTTGCATTCATGTAAATAAAAGCTTTATGTTTGCTTCTGCGTGTTTAAATTTCACCATGTAGTTAAAAATGCATTTGTAACTATAGCACAAAAATTGAGCTTCCTGCATAAAGACATTTATGGATGCCATTAAATATAAAATTAGTATTGATTTGTAAATACTTAGGTCAAGACTAGGACTGATAAAAAAACAAATTATGTTCCTCAATTACATATAAAATTTCAGCACAATTTGGTTTTCACTGAGATAAATGTGTATTTGGAAAAACTCATCTGTAATTTAATTTCTTCAAAATTTATGAATCCCATTTTTAATCAGTTACCAAGATTACTGTTTATTGTGAAATTTGAAAATGTTGTAACAAAGATGACCATGTTCTAAGTATTAACACAAGAGCTGTTCATTAAAAGTCAGCACTGCTGATACTGAAATATGATACTTGCATTTCTAAATTTCAAGGCCATGAAAGCAATTGTGCTTATATACCAACCAGTACACATTCAAATTCTTCTTTACTTCACATTCTTTTGTAGAAATAATCTGGTGCTGCATTTCCCTCTTCTAGATAGTCTGTTTAGAAGAACTTTGCCAGGAAAATGCTTTGGTCAGGACAGGGACAGGACAGAAAACCTTTCCTGTGGTGTGCTGGAGTCTCAGGTTGTCCAGAGTCCTGTCTCTCCGTCCTTCAGAACTTACAGTCCCAGGAGATACTGTATATTTGCTACCAGTTAGGAAGATCTTCATCCATGTTACACTTTTTCTTGATGTTTAACATATTCTTTTAAAGGATATTTTATTTATTTATTTTTTTATGTGTATGAAAGTATTGCCTGAATGTGTGTGTAATGTACCCATGACATACAATGCTCACAAAGGTCAGAAGAGGGCATCAGACTCCCTGGAACTGCAGTTATAGATGGTTGTTAGCTATCATGTATGTTCTGGGGATCAAACTCAAGTCCTCTGGATGAACAGCCAGTGCTCTTAACCCCTGAGCCATCTCTCTGCCCCAAAATTTAACATATTCTATTGATTTTAAAGTATCTTTGGGAAAATATTCAGAAAATTAAATAAGTCTAAAGCTTTCATTTTTAATATTTTAAGCACATTTATTCATTTATATATTCTGATTTTTTTCTTTATTTTTTAAAATTTTTTGACAATAAGTAATAATTTATGAGTACAAGCATCCTTCATGTAAAAACAATTTGCAAGCAGTTGTGCCCAAACCCACACAGCCCAAGGGTCCTACCATCCAGCTGGGGGGGCTTGTAGTACAATCAAGTTGATCAAATAAGTGTCCAGTCTACATTGCTGTAGTTTCACCATTCACCCCAATTGCAGCCCTTACATTCTACCACGTCCCCTCTTCCGCAGATTGTTCCCTAGGCTTAGAAAAGGTGCACAGGTGGATGAGAGGCAAAAGAGTCTACTTTCTCTGGAGCTGTCGTTTTTTGTTAAATAGTACATGTTCAAGAAAAAATTGTAACAGATAGCCACAGTGCCCACATAATGATGTGATTTCTACAAGAAAGAATTCAAAGGCCAATAAATTTGTTTATTATGTGATATTTCATTTGTTAAATTTTTTCTCCCCAAGTGTTTTAGATTCTATTGAATAGAATATCCAAATAAAAGTATTTCATTATATAGAGAGTTTTAATATATCTATATTTGCATGCAAATTTATGGTTAAACTGTGAATCCCCAAATGTGTTTTAGAATTAACCTATAGTTTATTTTCAGACTTTATACATTTCCTATAGGTTTGGAGTACAATAATAAAAATGTATCTATGTAAATATTTCTGTTAATATATCTATCCAAATATTAAAACTTTAGGTAGAGGTGAATAATCATAAGGTTAGTGATCATAGTAAAATTGAATTTTTACCAAAACAAAATGTCACCTATGATTTTATGATGGCAATCATTTTAAGCTGTCAAAATCCTTCAAAGTCAGTATTTATTCAGTCTGTGCATCAGCTTCTATAACCTGTTATTTGTCTTTCCAACTTATCCTTTACGATAACACCATTTAAGCAACACATTATATCAAATTCTCAAAAGACTCAGAATATTTTAAAGTGGGTAAAGAAATAGATAAAAGAATTAAAAATTTATAAAAACTGGGTACCCTAATAAAATATAATTTAAATTTTCCACTTTTTCAAATGAAATTTAGTGTCATATTTATCTGACAGATTATTTAATTCAAATCACTACTATGAAACCAGCAAAACAGAAAATTTCTCATGGGTTTAGAAAGTGTAGTTTTTCTATGTTGACAGCATGAATGCAGTAATAAAATGCTGACAGACTTCAGGACTTGAGAAAGTCGAAGCAGTGGGTCCAGAAAAAGAAGAGATGAGGGTCTTTCCCACTTTGGTTTGCAGAAGGATCTCTTACTGCACTGTGTATTAATACTCGGCTTTTGTACTCAAGGAGAGGAAATAGCTTGAAAGCTTAGGGATTCCTGGTATACCCTAAAACTTAACGTCGAATCATAAGCATTATTCTTAAAGTAGAAGGGTAATTATCTTTTTAGGAGAACTGGTGCATCTTCCAGCGAGTACGGTAATGAATATGAGAATTATGGATAAGAATTTCCCAACGAACAAACTCTCAATTTATTACACATAGAGAAATTCCACAAAAAACAAGAGTTCTTGTGCAAACTAGTGTGAACCAGTGCACCTCTACTGAGAAATGCACGAGCTGTGTACTTAGGTCCCTTGGAATCATGAAGGAACCACACTGACATTACAGTCACCTTGACTTCTTCCTGATATTGATTTTATAAAGCCCTCTTCTTCACCAACACTTGACAGTGCAATACATTCATGTTCTCCCTTTGTAGTGGTAAGGGTACCATCTAATTGCTTTCTGCTCAACAGCGACAAGTTTCTCATGCATGAGGACATGATTCCTATTATTTTGTCATTTCCAGCGACCAATAAAATTTATTCTAATTAAAATTATCCCTCATAAAATGATGTAAACCCTTAAAGTCAACCTTTACATAACTACATATATACACACACATATATTCATATGCAGTATATATAAAACAGATATACATAAATATGAGACCCACACATATATTATATGACTGACACATACTGGGAAAAGGAACTGGCTCAGTTCTTTTCTCAATAAAACCCTTCATACGTCTTCTGCCGTGTTTGAGCTGACTGATGCTACACACTTCCCTCAAGCCAAGACAGCTGACTGGTTTTCACCTAACTTGCTGTAGTCCTTATGCTTAAGTTTAAAAAACTCCTTTATGTTTCCTCCTGTGTTTTCTTTAGTACCTCCATTTCCTTTTTGAGCTTCTCAATCTCTTCTTTGTGCTTCTCAATCTCTTCTTGGTACTCCTTTCTTCTTTGGTTGGCTTCCTTTTTCAGTGTTTCTACTTCCATTCGGAGTTTGTTTTTTTCTCCCTCTAGTTCTTTCTGGAGTTTGTCATTCTGTTCCTTTAGTTCTTTCTGAAGTTTGTCATTGTATCCCTCTAGGTCCTTTTTGAGTTTTTCATTCTCTCTCTTTAGTTCCATGACTTCTTCTTTATTTTCTTTAATTTCTCTGCGTATGTCTGCAATTATTCGTCTAAGCTCTGTTCCTTGGGTCTCCTCCAAGGGATACCCAGTGTGGCTATCTCCTCCAGGTTTGGTAGGGCCTGGTGTGGGAGTATCCTTGTGCCTTTCCCATGTTTGTCCTATCGTCGTGTCCCTGGCATTTGGATTTCCCTTTTGGGTTCAAGTCACAAACGACTTGTCACTATATTAGTGGATGGTTTTTGCTTCCTCCTTCGAATGCTTTTTTTTTTTAATTTTTTTTTAATGTTTTTTTAATTTTTTTTTATTTTGTATGTGTGGCGAGTTGTATTGACTTGGCTAGGTTTAGGTTTTTCAGTTTTTTGTGTATATATTGGAAGTTGGAAGCCTAAGTTAGTCTTCTCTTTCTGTTCTGAAGGTTCTCCAAAAGGATAGAACCACTTGGATTCTTAGCAATTCACTTTGCGTGTGCGCGCCGGGGGGTGGGGTGTTTATGTGTGGCTGATGCACAAGCTTACATCCTCTACAGGTTAGGAGATGGTTTAAAGCCACAGTAAAGACCCTGTCAATTTCAACGGGGTTAGAAGGGGGAAAATTGTAAATCAGGGATTAACATATCCAAACATGTGTCAAGTACACTAGCTAACAGCTAGAACCATACACAAATAACTATTTAGTGCTGCCTTTAAATACCGATATATCCTAAGTGCTTGTTCTTCATTAGTGAGTGATGGAAAGGGTTCCATTCCCTTGGAGCAAAAAACTGGTACTAGCCCCATGAAAGGAAAACAGCCAGAATTGACCAGAAAGTCCAAGTAACATCTCCAGACGAGCGTGGACTGTTTTACCCTCTCATCCACCCCCCCCTGTTTTTTTGCCCCTTTTCTAAGCCTAGGGGAACACACCTGCGGAAGAGGGGTGTGGTAGAATTTAAGGGCTGCTATTGGGGTGAATGGTGAAAACTACAGCAATGTAGTCTGGAACTCAAGTTGATCAACTTGATTGAACAAACAACCTGTCACCCCCCCACGGGATGGGGGTGCTGTAGGTGTTTGGGCACAACAGCCGGCGGATAGGTTTTGCCAATGAAGGATGCGTGTACTCATGGATTATCACTTATAGCTAAAAATTGAAAAAAAACTGAGAGAAAGATGCCAGGACAGTTTTATTTAGGGCAGAATGCATGACTGGGATGGGTGGGGGTGGGGGGGGAAGGGAAAGGGAATAAGCCATGAACTGAATTCGAAAAATGTATGAAAATGCCAAAGCTCAATAAAAAATAATTTTAAAAAAAAAAAGAAGATTAACCATTGATTAAAAAAAAAAAAAAAAGAACTCCTTTATAATTGGATTCAGGGATGACCCACAGGTGATTATCTACTGCATACCCACCAAGAGAGTAATTTTTTTATGCTATGAAAATAGCCTAAGGCCTATCAGATGACATGTTGCCAGTATAATGATTTCATCTTTGAAATCTGTTTTCGTCAATAAAGAAAACCATAAAAATACAGAGCAGTGGTATACCCTTTATAAATTATGAGATATCTGTATGTGAGAAACCTTGTTAAATGTTTAAAAGGTCTACTTTCCCAAATAAAGGATGAGTGATATCAAGGTTCTCATAAGCATTTTGAAAGTTTCCCAGATGTTTAATTGAACCATAAAAAAAAAAACCAACAGAATAAAATTAAACCTAAATATTTAAGAGCTTGTGCATTCACGTCACTGTTGGAGTGTTCTTTCTTTTCAGAAAAACATAGATTATCCTCAGCGGATAAAGTAACCAATGTTTCTAGATGATAGTGAATTGTCAGATACAGGCAAGTGTGATTTTCAGAACTCCATGAATTCTCAAAAATCAGCACCTTCAAAGCCTGCATGGATGTTTCTATTTAAAGTCTATAGCCTAAGGAGCTGGTCAGAGGACTTCACCAGGGGAGTTTAGTTAGCCCCTCTCCTCATGATAAAGCAACACTTTTTTTTTATTGATGTTTTGTGTATTTCATACATCTTTTCCAATTCAGTTCCAGGCGATATCCCCTTCCCTTCACCCCACCCCCCTACCCATCCCAGATCATGCATTTGCTGTAACTTTTCTGCATCTTTCTGGGTTTTTTTGTGTGTTTGTTTTGTTTTCATTTTTTAACAATAAGTGATATTTGTGAGTACAAGCATCCTTCCTGTCAAACCAATTTGCGAGGCGTTGTGCCCAACCCATACAGCTCATGGGTCCCACCATCCAGCAGGGGGGTCTTGTATGTTCAATCAAGTTGATTCAAATAGTGTCCAGTCTATATTGTTGTAGTTTCACCTTTCACACCCCAATCGCAGGCCCTTACATTCTACCACGCCTCCTCTTCCGCAGAGTTTGTTCCTAGGCTAGAAAAGGGGCACACGTGGATGAGATGCAAACAGTCTACTTTCCCTGGAGCTGTTGTCTGGCCTCTAGCCCAATTCTGGCTGTTTTCTTTCATGGGCTGCAGCTTTGGCCGGGATAACCTTTCAACCTACTGAATGAAGCACATGCAATTAGATATATAGGTATTTAAACCGTATATAATATATAGCTTTCGGTCCTACTAATGAAGCACTCGCAATTGGGATATATAGTATTAAACATTACTAGTTGTTTTGGTAGGTTACATGGCATAGACACAGATGTTTGGATGGTATGTTAATCCATGAATTAACATTTTCTTCTTTGTTAAATATGACAGGTCATCGTGTGGTATAACATCTCCTAACCATTAGAGGATGTAAGCTTGGCATTAGCTGTGGTTATTCCTCCAAGGAGAGACCAATAGCCAATTAGATTTTGGGATATACAGACACATAGGCTGCCAACTGCGGCACATTTCCAGGAAGATGATGAGGTAAATAGCTGGTGCTGAGGAGGGTTTTGCTTGACTCAAGGAGACCCATATTTGCTTTATTGGTTTAGTGGCCTTTGGTAACACTCTCTGGCATTCCAGAGGCCATCCGTATGCTTGCAAGTGTGGTCTCCATACATCTTTCCCATGTTTATATCAGGTCTTCAACAGCAGGGCCTTATCGCCTCTCTTCCTGCAGATATCCCGGTTTGGAGGCAAGGAGCCTTTACCTTTTGTAGGGGCTTGGATCCCCTGGCCAACATCTCCTTGGTAGAGTAATCCATTGTTGATGTCAGAGCTCCTGTATTAATATATTTTGCTTAAGTTCGTAGCTTAAGGAGACTTTAGCATTATATTTGGTTCTGAACAGTGAATAATCCTTTTCACAGTTTCTATGTCCATTAGTCAATTAAAGAAGGCAATTTTACAAAAGAATACCTCTATAACAGCTGGCTCCAATCTACAGCTGGATAAAGCAACACTTTTAAAATGAAGCTGTCACCAACACATCTGATCTTGTTCCAGAATGCTACAGAAAACCAAAATATAAATACTCCAGAAAGATATCAAAACTGCAACACCTGCAGTAACATGAGGTTCCTTCTCTCACCCATCATCTGTGGGAGCCAGTACTCACAACTGTACCACCGGGTGAAGAATCAGAGTCTTATAGCGACCTTGTTCATATGAATCTACAGCAATGGTGTCGGTATACATAAGGCCCATGCAAACTCAGGCATAGAACTGGGAAATAGACAGCAGACCCCAATCTTTTCTGAAGAGCTATTGGCAGCTGGTTCCTTCTCAGTGAGCAAGAACAGATCTTTTTTTTTTTCTTTATTATTCAGAATATTTTACATGTGTATAAGGAAATATGACCATATTCACCCCATGGTCCCTTCAATACATCCTTTCCCCACTCCATGTCCTTTTTTTGTAAACATTAGTCCAATTACTGATGCCCATGTGTGCTTGGTGTAGGCCATCCCTGGCTCTTTTATAATGCTTTTATTGATGTTTTGTGTATTTCAGACATCATTTCTCAGTTCAGTTTAGACATATTTCTCTTTCCCTTCCCCCGACGCCACCCCAGATAATGCATTCTGCCATAACTGTCCTGCATCTTTCTCTCAGTCTTTTTTAATGTTTAGGAATTCACATTTTCCTCCTTTAATTTTATATTACTCTAATATATGAGTACATACTTTCTACTCATATACAGTAATTACAGAGTCTGAAAGTAAGTGGTGGATCGATTCTAGAGCCTGTTAAGAGATTTACATTATAACAACATAGGTGCTTTCAGATAAACAGAAATATAAAAATAATGTTGTTCAGCTTGCCTTTCATCTGGAAATTTGGTGTTAGCATCCACAAATGAGGGAAACCATCCCCCACTTATTTTTTTGGGACTGTATTACTTCACTTAGCATAATGGCTTTGAGCTCCATCTGTTTACCTGCAAAGTTCATGATGTCATCTTTCTTTACCACTATGTAGTACTCCATTGTGTGGATGTACCACATTTTTGTCATCCACTCGTCAGTTGAGGGTCATTTGGGTTGGTTCCAGCTCTTCGTTATTGTGAAGAGAGCTGCAATAAACATGGATGTACATGTATCTTTTCAGTAGGATGAGTCTTGTGGATATATACCTAGGAGTGGTATGACTGGGTCAGGTCGTAGGCTCATTTTGAGTCTTGTAAGTGTTCTCCACACTGCTTTCCATAATGGTTGTACAAGTTTACATTCCCACCAGCAGTGGATGAGTGTTCCCCTTTCCCCACAACCTCTACAGCATTTAGTGTCTTTTGTGTTCTTGATCTTATCCAGTCCTATCAGAGTGAGATGATATCTGAGAGTGGTTTAAATTTGCATTTCCTTAATTATTAATGATGTTGAACACTTTTTTTTAAATTTTTATTGATGTTTTGTGCATTTCGTACATCATTTTCCAATTCAGATCAGGCATATTTCCCTTTCCCTTACCCCCCGCCCCCACCCCATCCCAGATCATGTATTCTGCCATAACTGTCCTGCATCTTTCAGGTTTTTTTTTTTCATTTTTTAGCTATAAGTGATAATCCATGAGTATAAGCATCCTTCGTGCAAAACCAATCTACAGACTGTTGTGCCCAAACCCCCACAGTCCCACCATTCAGTGGGGGGTGACAGGTTGTTTGTTCAATCAAGTTGATCAAATGAGTGTCCAGACTACATCGCTGTAGTTTCACCATTCACCCCAATCACAGCCTTTACATTCTACCACGTTTTAAGATGTTTCTCAGCCATCTTTACTTCCTCACTGGTGAAGTCTCTGTTCAGCTCTTTACTCCATCTTTTGAGTAGGTCATTTGTTTTCTTACTTCTTTGTTTTTTGAGCAGTCTATATGTTCTTGACATTAATGCTCGGATAAATCACTGGTGAAGATTTCCTCCCACTCTGGAGGGTTTTCATTTCACTTCCTTGATTGTTTCTATTGCTGTACAGAAGCTTTTGAGTTTGATGAGGCCCCATTTTTCAGCTGTTGACCTTATTTCCTGTGCAGAAAGTCTTCTCCTACACCTATGTCTTGTAGGTTGTTATGAACTTTATCTTCTATCACCTTCAGGGGTTCGGGTTTTATGTTGAGATCTTTGATCCGCTTGGAGTTGATTTTTTTGTACAGAGTGAGAGGTAGGGGTTTAATTTTGTTCTTCTACAAATGGTGATCCTATTTTGCCAGCACCATTTGCTGAAGATGATATCCTTCCTCCATTGAGTTTTTTTGCCCTTTTGTCAAATATGAAGTGGCTGAAATTCTATGAGCTCAAGTTTGGAACTTCAATTTTGTTCCATTGGTCAATGGGTCTGTTTTTGTGCCAGTACCAAACTGTCTTTGTGACTATGGCCCTGTAATATAGCTTGAAGTCTGGTAGAGCAATCCCCCCTGTATTGCATTTTTCACTCAGGGTTACTTTAGCTATTTGAGGTCTTTTGTTTGTTTTTCCATATGAATTTAAGGATTTTTTTTTCCAAGTCTGTGAAGAAGCTCATGGGGATTTTTATTGGGATTATATTGAATCTGTATATCCATTTGGGTAAAATGGACAATTTTACAATATTAATTTTTCCAATCCATGAGCCTGGGAGATCTTTCCATCTTTTGATGTCATTTTCAATCTCCTTCTTCAGGGGCTTAACATTTTTTATTGTGGAGATCATTGGTATCTTTGGTTAGGTTTGTTCCCAGGTATTTTATTATTTTCAGGCTATTGTGAGTGGGAAGTTCTTCTTATATTACAGATCTTTTTTTAAGGGAGTGACTCTAGATAGGCTGACTAGATAGACCCCAGTGGATAAACTTGCACTGAGGCATGTGTGGGTATACTAGCTTGACTTGTTACCCCTTAAGATAAATGACAGAATGCATGAAATCTGGCTAGGGGGTCTATGAAAGAGGGAAAATATAGAGATAGTTAAGATGTTTTATATGAAATACACAGGCCATCTCTGTAGCCCATATTCTTATATTCTAATAACAAATGATAATGCATAAAATAAATTAAAGCAAAATGAAGAAAATAGCTTGTGCCTAAATATAATTTTACAAACATTTTGTAATAAATGATTGTATAAAACTTTGAGTAAAGGTATTTTATATAAATGTTTTAGCAACTATTAACAATATATAGTTAACTTACAAATTTATAGTTAACATTGCTATCTGAAAATATTGTAAATTATAATATTATTTTTAAATATTATAAATATAAAAAATTATGAAATTTTCTTATATAATATTAAAAACACCTATTTTATGTACTCCAAAATACTGTATTGAACAAAGCAACTTTTGTTGTTAGTAAAGGTGAATTTATCAACTAGCCCATATTTCAGTTTAATAAAAGTAGTGAAAAAGCTCATGCATCAAACTGTTTCTGCATTTGGAATATTTTTTTTATTCTTTGATTCCAAAATAGCCTGTGGCAATTGCTCTTTAGGCTTCTGTTTGTATATTTTTCATATTTTGCTCCA
The DNA here is from genome assembly GCA_009823505.1 of Rhizomys pruinosus. Classification (NCBI taxonomy): domain Eukaryota; kingdom Metazoa; phylum Chordata; class Mammalia; order Rodentia; family Spalacidae; genus Rhizomys; species Rhizomys pruinosus. The sequence goes on along the minus strand of VZQC01002038.1, from coordinate 2,027,975 downwards.
TACTGCTTTAGTTTCACTTAATATTTAACAAAATAAATTGTAGTATTCTAGACCTACTCAGCTTCGCCTGGGACATGTAAGCATAGAATTTCATTCCTTAAGATTTATATCCAACTCTATGAACATGTAGTTTTCAGCTTTTTACAAAACGAAATGCTCACCAGCAACCAAACTGCTGGAGTCAAGGTCAGGGTCATTTGCAGGAGGCAGCCATGCAGAGTCTCTTTCTATCACTGATATGTTGATTGTTTTTCTCACTTTTGAGCTGTATTTTAAAGTATTCATATATTTCGTTACAGTTAATCTTGTTCTTGACTTTTAGTTTTATTTACTTTTTTTCCCTTTTTTTTGGTATTTTTGAGACAGGGTCTCTCTTTTAGTACCAGCTGTCCTGGAGCTCGCTCTGTAGACCAGGCTGGCCTTGAACTCACAGAGATCCACCTACCTCTACCTCCCGAGTGCTGGGATTAAAGGCCTGCACCACCATGCCCAGCTGACTTTTAGCTTTATTTGTTTGGCAGTTAAGAAATCACAATTCTGTTTCAGAGCATTCATTGATTGTCTAGTGTTATATCCATTGTAAATTTGATCAGCATATTTTTGACATCCTGAGACATTTTATTAATAAGCTTATTATCCAGATGAGTTTGAAGTATAAAGCCATGAAGGGCACCTGGTAAGGAGTTCTTCCCTACCCACTGTCCTTATCCTATAATGGTGACTGCTAGTCAGCATTTCACATCCTATAATAAAGATTTCATGGCATATTTCATTAAATATTTTACTAAAACAAAACTATAAGAAAATATGTCCTGTCTATCATCTACTAATGCCAGCATAGCATCCAAAAGGGGTGGTGTTTCAGCAACTCGATGCCAAGCAACCAACAACTGATGGTTCCGGCAGCTATAACTCACCTCCAAGTATTCATAAATCTCCTTTTACGTTCTGGCTCCTTTGTCTTTTTTATAAAATTATACTTTATCTCCTTCCCCAAGTGATTTCTGATAAAATGTGAAAGGTAAGTCCATATAAGTTGTGGAAACAGTCTCATAATGATTCCACACATAGTGCTGATGTATGCTTTCTGAAGGTAAATAAAGATGGTTTGGTTCTAGCTCAGCTGTAAAGGGATGAGTAATGTAGGATTGGTAGGTGGCATCCAGGCAAGTGAATCCAAAGCAGGTGAGTGTCCTTTAGCTAACTGCTGAGTACCCATTATTCCTTGGCAAATCTTTTATAATAACAGTACAGGAGCTGGATAGAGAGTTCAGTGGTTATTGATATACTGCCCTTAGAGAGGAAGCAAGTTCGATTCCTAACATCCACTTCAGATGGCTTGTCAGTTCCTGATCCAGGGGTCATCAGACACATCTGGCTTTCATGAGCTCCTGCACTCACTTGAGCATACAAACATACACTTGCACAGAAAACGTGACTAAAAATAAAATAACTTCCTCAACAAAAGGCCAAATGTTAATAACAACTATTATCGAAATGTGCCAGAAATGTCTCTTGCATTCCGTTTTCTAAACAGCTTTACAAGTGAGGACGGTGTTCTATTAAATTTTCTCAGATGAAGAAAGCAAGTCCATATTAGGGTAAACTCTTTGCCAAGAAGTCCTACTAGTGTGTAGATTAAACCAGTGTAACCAGAAAGTAAACCTACTCCTAACTCTATGGCACAAAAATGCATTTAGTGGCACACAAGATCCAGGTTATATTTTTTCTGAAATAAGTTGGAGAATACCCGTGTTCATTTTTTTTTCGGTATTTTTGAGACAGGGTCTCCCTTTAGTCCCAGCTGGTCTGGAGCTCACTATGTAGACCAGGCTGAACTCAGAGGTCTGCCTACTTCTGCCTCCCAAGTGCTGGGATTAAAGTCGTGTTCCACCATGCTTGGCTTTCCCTTATTCATTCTTTCAGGCATGTATCTGTGTTTTTATTTATTGTGAGTTTAGGTATTGTTTATATTTTCAGTAAATCATTTTTAATAAGATGTTAAGTAAAACAGAATAGGCACACAGCACTGCCAATGTCCTGGAGATTATCAATCTGAAACAGACTGAAAGAAGGAAAAAAAAAACAAGCTTTAGAGGAATTTATTTTTAACTTCAGAGACCATTAAATATTTAAAGTTATTTTAATGTTTCCCCAAGGGTTATGTTTTCCATATTGACTTCAGGTAGCAAGTGGTATTTTTTTTTGTTAGATCTCAGTGCTCTGAGCAAAGGTAGTCTTTATTTATAATCCCTCCTTATGTGTATGAGAGTGTATGTGCCCGACCTCGTGGATATATTTTTGTAGTGATTTGTTCTAAATTGAAAAAATAAAATGAGACTTTCTTGCTTCTATCATATTTCCTTCTTTTTTTGTTTGTTTATTTGGTATTTTGGATTTGTTCTCTTTTTGTTTATTTGTCTCTTGAGACAGGGTCTCCCCATAGCCCCTGCTAGTCTGGAACTTGTTAGATAGACCAGACTTGCCTAGATGTGTCAGAGTTCCACCTGCCTCTGCTTTGAGATTAAAGGCTTGCACCACCACGGCCAGCTCATATTTTATTCTCTTTTTTCTACAAACGTAAATATTTCCTAATCACATCTAATTGAATAGAATTGCACAGAAGCTTGTATAGAATGTCAAAGATTTATGTATTTTCAGTAATTTTGTCTGAAAAAGACTACTTACTTCAATTAAAACTAGCAATAGAAGAACTTGTGAGCCAGCTGGTCCTGGCTGGGAATGACATTTTTAATAATAAAAAAGATGTTTTCATTTGTCTTTTATGTATGCAGTTCATGGGCCACTTGGATTTCTAGCTATATGTGTTCCTCCAGGTCAATGGTACATTGACACCCTTATTTAAGTGGTGCCATTGAGCTGTGTACTGTACAGACATCCACTCTCAGTTCTGCAGTGTGTGTGTGTATGTGTGTGTGTGTGTATGTGTGTTTGTAGGGTGGTTTTATAATGCAATACATTTTCTGATTTCATCTGCTTATCAAATAATGTGTTCTTTGTTTTAATTTTTAATGAACTGGTATTTCATATTTTTATGAAAATAGGACAAGTGATCCAGAATTAAAAATGTGAAAATGTTGGGCTTAGTTTCATACAATATAACATTTTCTCTAGATTTTACCATTGCCAGACATCCATTCCCATAATTACTGTTATAATAATGCTCTCCAAGACACATAGTGTAATGTAATATTTTATAAATCATATTGTGATTAGAATTATTAGTATGTGGATACCATTGCACAGAGAATAATTTTTACAATTTACAAAGTTTATATTGTTTTGTATATGAGAATGAACTATAATGAAGAAATTGTTTTCTTTTCTAACTGAATTTCAAAACTAGACGGAAGTAAATGTCTAGTAAAATGCTGAAAATTAAGAGTTATCTACTGGGCATCAAATCCTCTATCATACACACCTAGAATAGGGGCTCTTCTATGGACAATAATGAAGGTGCATAACTCTCACTAAGACATCTTAGTGAGGTACCAGAGAAGAAAGTTTCACATCTCAGAATGACTTCCCATGAGGAAATAATAATGAATAGAGCAACACTCAGCCAAGTGAACTATAACTTAGATGCTGTGCAAATATCATGTTGTTCTATGAGTTTGAAAACTGAAAGACTGAAACTGAAATTATAAGAAAAAAAACCCTATATATCCAATTGCGAGTGCTTCATTGGTAGGACCGAAAGGCTATATATTATACTGTTTAAATACCTATATATCTAATTGCATGTGCTTCATTAGTAGGATTGAAAGGTTATGCCTGGACAAGCTGGCAGCCCATGAAAGAAAACAGCCAGAATTGACTAGAGTCAAAACAGTAGACTGTTTTGCATCTCATCCATCTGTGCCCCTTTTCTAAGCCTAGGGAACAATCTGCGGAAGAGGAGGCGTGGTAGAATGTAAGGGCTGTGATTGGGATGAATGGTGAAACTACAACAATATAGACTGGACACTCATTTGATCAACTTGATTGAACATACAAGCCCCCCCCCCCGCTGGATGGTGGGACCCATGAGCTGTGTGGGTTTGGGCACAACTGATCGCAAATTGGTTTTACGTGAAGGATGCTTGTACTCAAAAACTATCACTTATTGTTAAAAAAAAATGAAAACAAAACAAACAAAAAAAAAAAACAGAAAGATGCAGAAAAGTTACGGCAGAATGTATGATCTGGGATGGGTAGGGGTGGGGTGGGGTGAAGGGAAGGGGATATACGCCTGAACTGAATTGGAAAAAGATGTATGAAATACACAAAGCATCAATAAAAAAAAAATTAATTAATAAAAAAAAAAGAAAAAAAAACCCTTCTTATTTCTAGAACGATGTGATGAACACACCAGCATTAAGTGTACACCAAACCATATTGTATGCCATTTGCCTTTTCCTGGATTAGCAGCTGTGCATTTCTTGATGATGAAAACTATAAGTTATCATTTGAGATCAACTTTTGTTAATCACTTGATAAAAGTTTTGAGTTCCTTATAGATTTTAGAAGCCCTAAATTTTAGGAAGCTGTATCTGAGCTCTAGATAACTTCAGGTAGAAAGAACATGTTTCTGGGGTTGGAGAGGTGGCTCAACAGTTAAGAGCAGTAGCTGCTCTTGCAGAGGACCCTGCTTCCATTTCCAGCACTCAGATGGTGACTAACAACAGTGGGTAACTCCAACTCCAGGGAATCTGGCGCCCTCTTCTGACCTCAGTGGGCTTGCATGACCCAAGTGCACTTACACACAAACACACAACACATCATATATATAAATTAAAATGATAAATAAGATAAATAAAAGAAAGAACATGGCTATTTCCCTATGGAGGATAAGGTGAAGATAGGAAATTTGTTGAGGATTTTATCCAGCAAAGGTCTAAGTTTCCTTTCCAAGATACTGGCACCTCTGCATCACTAGGCAGGACATTATCACTTCCTGGATTTGCCGAAATGAAGGAGACATGTGTTTTCACTGCTATCAACCCAAGCAAAGGGGGTGCAGATGATTCCTGGACATTTCAAAGTCAAGTAGAACCCTGTGGTTATCTCTACCGCCTGCCTAAGCAGTGACAAGTGACTGATCCCATGATGAAGGTGACACTTGTGTCTCTGGGCTGCTATAGAAAGAATCACAGGCTGAGTGCATTGAAACAAGATGCATTTACTATCTGACTGTTTTGGATGTCAGAAGACTGTCAAACAGGTGCAAGCAGATCTGTATTTCTTTCAAAGTGTCCAGAGGAGTATCTTATCTAAATATATCCTTGGATATTCAGATACAGAGGGCTATCATATGCCAAATAACTCTCCTTCATTACATATGCATTTATATAAAATTCTGAATGTATTAATCAAAGGGTCATACTTTGGTTTCTCTCAAATACATTTCTTACATTATGAAACATTTTGGTTGTACTTCTACTTAAGCCTTTGCCTTGATTTGCTCACAGCTCCATTTTCTTACTCAAAACATGTGTCTCCTGTTGAGAACCTTTTTTCTGTTTTCTTACCTTATCTTTTTTCCGTGATCTGTAAGAGATTAGACAGATCCACCATAATGTTCCCTCATGATCTCTCCATTCTGCCAGTTCAGATGAATCATTTTTATTACTTTTATAAAAGCAGAACTCTCACTATGAAAAACAAGTTAATGCTTTTCCAAGGTCAAACTCTTTCTATCTATAAAATTGGGTTATTGGAGAAGGATTGTCTATGTGATGAGTTTTTATGGGTATTGAGGGAAAGTGTCACATTTCAATTATTATGATTTAAATTAATTTAATTTTACTCCAAACAAATAAGCAGGAGACCTCAGGAGACCTTAGTTCTGGCCCACAAGTTACTATTCTTCTTTTCAAACAGTTTCAGTTTAGGCAGTGGAGTGCAGGTGCTTAATACCTTATTCATAAGGACTCCCCAGCCTCCAGCTTTGTTATTATAAAAGGCTTTAGTTTGCTGTGTGTGCAATTCTAAGGCCCATTCACCTGCAGTTTGCAGTACTTGTTATCCTCAAAACAGCTCTCCAGAGCATTGGTAATGCCAAGGAGACAAGCATTAAAAAATATGAAAAAAAAAAAAAAAAAGCCCCCAAAACAAAAGCAGAACTGAATCTTACCTCAAACACAAGTGCCCAGAAACAGCAACAGCAATACAAATAAGTGTCATTAAGAAAGAAAATTATGATCTCATTAAAAATAATTGCCCAGCTAAGGCACTGGCAATACAAACTACCTTTGAATGGTTCCTTTCATTTCTTTTGTATTTTGCTTTCTTCCCCACTCAGTGTCTCAGTTTCTAGTGCAATGTTTTAAATATTTTTTTTGTGGAAAGAAATCCTAGCATTAAAAGAAATAATAGCTTCTAAATATAGAATCATAAATATGTGCAAGTTACATAACTTACATTGATTTAATGTAGTTTACCATTCTTCTTGTTAGTATTTATTCCAGTTTAAAAGATTTTAAAATTTAATTATAATATTAGAATTTTATTCACTGTATTTACTTCCTTCTTTCTATTCTCCTCCAAGGTAATCTAGATATAAATTCATCAATTAAATAAAATGGCTTCAGTGTTGCCATTACAATAATCCCTTAATTAAGATCATTTTTAATATTTTAAGGTCCAGTTCCTTCCAGTTCCTTACTTCAATTATTTTAGTCAACAAAAGTTAGACATCCGACAATACAGGGAAAACAGCATACCCTTTTAGGTTCCTTGATTTCATTCACAATGAATTTTAAGAATGGACAGGAAAATGGAAGTTTTAGGACAATTTCATTAGCATTTAATGAAAAATCCTCAGCGTAGGCAAGTGGTAAATTTCAGGAAGTACTCTTAGAAGGAATATGGAGGTGGGGTCTGGGAGAGAAAAAAATTCCATAAAGCCATGACAGTTTAGAGCCAGTACAGATAGATGACAGGCACACAATAGACTCAATTTTGTCTCACAAGTAGCAGCAGGATGGTGGGAAGGGGATGGTAGGGTAGGAGAAAAAGAAATAAGTACAAAATGTTGAGATGAAATACAATCAGGAAAGCATGTTTAGAAAAGAGATAGAAAGAAGAAAATGAGAGGTTACAATTTTTTTCTGAAGAATTCATAAAAAAAGTGAAGACAAAAAGCTTCGTGTCTAGTGCTGGTCCAGAAGCACTGCAGGGATTCCCGGCAGGAAAAGCTCGCCATCTCAATAACACAGTAGGTATTCCACCTATTTCTTTAGCTTGATTTAAGGTGAACCCACATTCCTAGGGTCCTGTGACCAAGTGATTTATCTGAAATAACTGGAAAATTTCCAACTAAGTCAGAGATTTTTATTCTCTTGACCAGTTTCCTCTCATTGGGCTTTTTGCTACTGTATGACTACTATTATTGCCCAAATATCATGCTAGATGTTGGTTTTATAAGGATGAGTGCAACATGATCATTAAACTCCAGGAGCCTATAATAAAATGATGGAGAACGTAGAAATTAATAACTAAACATGATGTATCCTATGATGATGGCATGGACAGAAAAGAATGGTCTCATATGAGATACTGAAAAAATATTTGACAAAAATAAAATCTTGGCTGTAGTAGAACCAGACCTCTGACTATATTGCTTTTAGGCAAGGAGAAGAGGAAGGCCATTTGCAGGACTGTGGATGCATACTCAAAATCCTGACTTATGTAATGAATAACCTGGATAAAGATCTCCAAATAAGTAAACCGGGCTGATGTGGTGGGATTGTGAGGCAGAAGATGGATCACGATGGCCCTTGAGCCAGACAAAGCAATTTAAATTTTATTCTGTGGACAACAGGGAAACATTAAAGGAAGTTAAGAAAGTGGATTAAATGGTAGGATTTGCCTTTGAAGTAGGTCACCTGAAAACACTGTGGGTGATGGATTTGCATAAAGGCAGATTGATCTCATCTAAGAATTGGTGTGATTTACATGTCCCACTGTTTAATCTAGAGAAACTGGATTAATCAAGTCGTAATGACTCTGGGAAAATGAGGCAGCTTCAAGTCTGAGAGAGGCTTTCTCTTTTGCTTTAAGTTGATATGGGGCCCCTTGTTCAGGCTCTTACTCTCATTTCAAAAAGAATTTAAGAATGGACAAACCACAGCTCCTGGAAAATTGTATTAGAGTGTAAAAGAAAAATCTCCAGAGCAAGCTTGGCATTCATCTTAGCTGTCACCCTGAGGAGAACGGGAGAGAGAAGGAAAAAAGCTGTGAAACCATCTCCATTCAAAGGTGGCATGGACATCAGGTTGTGGTGGAAACTAGCAGCCACATACAGGAAGAGGAGAGCTTTAGGGAAAGAGTAAGAAACCCAAAGTGGTGGGGTGGACCAAGTGTTAGGGAAAGCAGGCTTAGCAAAGTACCAGGAAGAAGAAAAGGGGAGGTTACGCTGCGGAGTCCAGAAAGTCACTATGCCCAGGAGTAGGGATCACAGGCAGAAGAATTCCACCAGCTCATTAACACTCTAGTTTTTTTTCCTATCTCTTTTTGTTTTTCTTGTCTTTTGAGACAGTGTCTTCCTGTAGCCCCAGCTTGCCTGGATCTCTCTATGTAGCCCAGGCAGGCCTTGAATTTACAGAGATTCACCTGCCTCTGCCTCCTGAATGCTGGGATTAAAGGCTCTTCCTATCTCTTTAACATGACTTAAGGTGAACCACCTTTTTAGGGAAAATCTGGAGAAACTGGAATGTTGTATTTTCACCTAGCCCCTTTAAGGGTCCTTTTATGATACTGTAATAAAGTGGGCTTTAGCTCAGGAGTTCTGGTGCCAGAGGCTCACAGTCACATCAACTTACATGGAGTCTGTTGCCTCCTCCTTATTGTCTTGCAATTTGGACAATGAAATTAAAGGACAAAGTGAGGATGATATAGAATAGAAAACCAAAGACAAGAAGTAACAAGGCTACTTCTGCCTCTAAGTGAGAGATCCCAAAGGTTAGAGCAAATAGCTCAGGGGACTCAGTGACTGTGAAAATCTTGTGACTGTTAGGTTCATATTGAGGGGAGACCCAGAGCAAAAGTACACAGGACTCCGATAACAATGACTGGATTTATTATGGGCATGGCAGCTGGCCTGCCTGTGTCAGGATCAGGAGGACAAACATCAGAAAGCCCCCAAAGTGGCAGTTTTAAACCCAGGCATCCAGAGAAGTGAGTTTACAAGGAAGTGGGGGTAAGTAACTGGAGGATAGAGCATAGGTGGGTCTGTGGCTGGCATCAGGAGCATCTCGAGAGAAACTGGGACCTGTGTTCTGGTCACCAGTGAGGCATGATTGCGGGATGTTGCATCGACTTTTCTGCGGTTGCAGGAACGGAATCCAGGGTAATTGTTTCTCAGAACTTCTGCTTAGATTGGTTTCCTGGAGTCCCGGATTTAGGTGGGCTACGACCTTACTGTGGCAACTCAAGGAAACCTCGAAATGTTTCTCACTGTCATCAGACCTTCACAGGTACACAATATTAGCAATATTAATTCCAATTAATAAAAGTATTTCAGGGGCTGGAGAGATGGCCTAGCAGTTAAGAGCGCTGACCACTCTTGCAGAGGTCCCCGGTTCGATCCCCAGCACCCACATGGCGGCTGAGAACCGTCTTTGGCTCCAGTTCCAGGGGAATCCGACGCCCTCTTCTGACTTCCGTGGCATTGCACAACACGGGTGCACAAAAGTACATGCAGACAGTACACTCATACACATAAAAAAATTAAATTAAATTAAAAAAAAAAAGTATTTCAGGGAACTGGAACTTTGTGTTCTCTTGACCAAACCATTTTCTTGCCATAGAACAAAGGCAAATCACAATCAGATTGTTGCTCTGGAATCAGAATAATGGCGATAAAAGAAGAGAATTCTTAATCACTTCAGACAGGAACAGGTTCCTATGACTCTCTTTAGTATGGAGGTTTGCCAAGGGGATCAGAATGCATCAAAACCTTGGCTGCAGCCCCCACCATCCATCTTCACATTAGCAAAGGTTTGCCTCTAGAACTAGAGTAAGAAATTCTTGCTTTCTGAATATTATCTGAGTTAAAGATGCCAAGATTTGTCACTTTGACATTTTTTTCTATTTCCATTGTTCCTTAATTCATTTTATAAATTGGCATAGTTTTCTCTTTAGTCACTTTAATAATCAATCAAGTCGCACACGAATCTTCCAAATTTATCTGTTTTAGTTCCTTTAGCTGACTTCATATTTTTCTTTTACAAAAGGTAAAATATTATCTGTCTGATAATTACAGATGCCTTACTGTAACATATGTGAAGAAAACTCTATTGTGCCTGTCATTTTCTATCCTCTGACAATTCTGCAAACTCCCTTACTGTGGCTTTCTGGTGAACATCCCCACTTCATTATCGACAGTATGCAGTTCTACTGACATGTCTTTTGATGAACTCTGTGAAGAGAAGTAATTATAAGGATAAGATACTTGAAGTCAATATAAATCTCAGCTAGTAATACTTAAGCAGATTGGTCAAAGTAATATATCCTGAAGAAATTCCAAGTTTGGTAGAATAAGGCTTTTGGTCAATCAGATGAAAATGTGTCCATCTTAATTCTAACTTGATATGATAGACATTTTACTTCATTAAACCAGCCAGAAATATGTCTTTCTCATGCTAAAAAAGAATCATTTTCATAAAGAAATGATCATTTCATAAAATATATTGGATTTAATGGTCTAAGTTAATTTGCATGTCATCTTATTTACTGTAGAGAAGTAGGTTGTAGATTTTTTTATATCTCATATTAATTTGGGAAAAGTGAGATGTATTTTAATTTTATGGAGGCTTTTTGTCTCACCTAATTAAAGATGCCAAACACTCAAAGTCGCATAAAACTTCCACTAAGTCAGTAGCCTCCAAGTTCTTTTTTTTAATATTAAGTAAATATTTTGAATAAAATACTTATATTGATGTTTTGTGTATTTCATACATCATTATTCAGTCCAATTTAGACATATTCCCCTTTCCCTGTCCCCCACCCCACCCCAGTTCATGCATTCTGCCATACATGTCTTGCATCTTTTTCTTAGTTTTTAAAAAGTTTTTCTCAACAGAGGTTTATTATTTTGGGCAAAATTTAACTGTACCAGTCAGTTCTTTAACCCAGTCTTTATGTTGTTGTTGTTCCCTCCCATTTGGATTGCTCCAAAATATATATGTATGTGACATATATACCAAAATTATGTCCTCTGAAAATAAACTGTATGTTAATTCCAAAATATGTTTGGAATTCACATTTTTCCTTTTAATTTTGATTACTCTAAAATATGAATACATACCTTCCACCCATATACGGTAATTACAATGTCTGACAATAAGTGGTAAGTTAATTCTAGAGCCTGTTAAGAGATTCACATTATAACAGCACAGTTGCTTTCAGATAAAAAAGAAATACAACAATAACATTGCTCTGCTTGCCTTTCAACTGGGGATTTGGTGCTAGCATCCACAAATGAGGGATACCATTCACCATTTGTTTTTCTGGGACTGTGTTACTTCACTTAGCATAATGGCTTCCAGTTTCATCCATTTACATGCAAAGTTCATGATTTCATTTTTCTTTACCACTGCATAGAACTCCATTGTGTAGATGTACTACATTTTTGTTATCCACTTGTCAGTTGAGGGGCATTTCTGTTGGTTCCAGCTCTTTTCTGGAATAAACATAGAGAGCTGCAATAAACATAGATGTGCATATATATTTGCAGTAGGATGAGCCTTGTGGGTATATACTCAGGAGTAGTATGACTGGGTCAGGTGGTAGGTTCATTTTGAGTCTTTTAATGTTTTTTAACACTGCTTTCCATAATGGTTGTACAAGTTTACATTCCCACTAACAGTGGATGAGTGTTCCCCTTTACCCCCAACCTTTACAGCATTTAGTATCTTTTGTTTTCTTGACCTTAGCCAGTCTTATCAGAATGAGATGGTATCTTAGAGTGGTTTTAATTTACATTTCCTTAGTTACTAACAATGTTGAACACTTTTTTAAGATGTTTCTCAGCCATCTTTACTTCCTCACTGGTGAAGTCTCTGTTCATCTCTTTACTCCATCTTTTGAGTAAGTCATTTGTTTTCTTCTTTGTTTTTTGAGTAGTCTATATATTCTGGGTGTTAATGCTCTGTCATATGTATCAGTGGTGAAGGTTTCCTTCCACTCTGTGGGTTTCCCTTCACTTCCTTGATTGCTTCTTTTGCTGTACAGAAGCTTTTGAGTTTGATGAGGTCCCACTTGTTAACTGTTGACCGTATTTTCTGTGCAGCTGTTGTTTGATTTAGAAAGTCTTTTCCTATGCTTATGTCCTATAGGCTGCTGCCAACATTTTCTTCTATCACCTTCAGAGTTTCAGGTTTCAAGTTGAGGTCTTTAATTCACTTGGAGTTGATCGTTGTACAGGATGAGAATATCCATTCTACCCAAATTAATACACAGATTCAGTGCAATCCCAATTAAAATCCCCATGAATTTTTTCACAACCTTGGAAAAAAAAATCCTTAAAACTTATGGAAGAACAAAAGATCCCGAATAGCTAAAGAAACCCTGAGTGAAACGTACAATACAGGGGAGATCACTTTACCAGACTTGAAGCTATATTACAGGGCTATAGTCATAAAGACAGCCTGGTACGGGCACAAAAACAGACCTGTTGACCAATGGAACAAAATTGAAGATCCAAACCAGAGCTCATACAATTTCCGCCACCTCATATTTAACAATAGGGCCAAAAAAGCTCAATGAAGGAAAGACAGCATCTTCAGCAAATAGTGCTGGCAAAACTGGATCACCATCTGTAGAAGAATAAAATTAAACCTCCAAGTTCTTATCTTGTGAATTGGAAAAATGAAATCACAGACACAGGGGATGTGTTCAGAAAGGAGTTTTGTCATATATTCATAGCTAGGAAGGAAAGAAAAGGCAGAAGTCCTGTACAGCAGGAGCAGGGTCTGAGAAATGGAACACCAATAGGCATTTACAGAGAGGAGATCAATCTAGTTGATCCTCCCAGGAGTGTCCAGGTACCCTTCTCATGTTTCATCATTTCCTCATACATAACCTCTAGACAGTGATGCTCAAATTGAGGAAAGGAGACAGAGACAACAGACTTCAGCACATGGGAAACCTTGATTCTGACCAAGGCAGAACCAAGGACAGTTGCCTCTCTTAGATAAAGACAAGACTCCTCTGAGGTCTTTGCTCTAAACCACCTAGCTGGTTTTTAGTTTCTGTTCTTACCATTAATTATGCTAGCAATCTCCAGTGTGGTGACTACCAACATTTCAATAAGATACAGAATTAACAAGCAGGATATATTGTTAAGTTCTCTAGCAAGACAAGAAAAGTATAGATTCACAAGACTGGTAGAAAACATCAATATTTCAGTGACGGAGGATTTTCCTATGGAATGTGTGATTACAAACTGTAAACCTTTTTCCTCAAGTACACTGAGAATAGATGCTGAGAAAGCTGAAAGTTAAGTCAAGAGTAAGATTGTCAAAATCTAGTGGAACAGTGTTTTTCCAAAACCAGAGCTGAAGACATTGCTATATATCAATAAAAATCTGAATGAAAGAATAATGTAGGTGTAACAAATGTTCAGACATGAAATCTAAGTGCTTTGCATATAATATCTTCCAAGCCAAGACTTTAGGCCAGGGTGCCCACTCCGTAGATGAGAGAATTAAGTCACACAAGTAAGCAATTTTTTTCTAAGGCAATAAACTTGGTGAGTGATAAAGGTAGATATTGAACTAAGCAGTCTAGTTAGAAAGTTTAGAAAGGAAATACTGTGTTTCAGTTCAAAGAAGCAATCAATGTGGCTACCGACAAAGCATAAGGGAAAGATTTCTTATATTTTGTTCCAGTGGGATGCTTTTATTCAATTTTTGTGTTTTGTTCTGTCTTTGACGTTTGTTTCTTTGAGAATTTCACACAGGATCACTCATTTACATCACTTCCATTTCTCCCTGTCCCTCCCAAATGCACCCATGGTCTCTCCCACTCACTCTCAAATTCCTGATGTCTTATTTTTGTTGTTTTTTTGTTTCCTTTTTTTTCCCTTTTATACTTTTTATATGAAATTCAAAGTGTTGTTCATGCCATTGTATATACAAACACATATGTATACCTATATAGCTTGCTAGTCTATTTATCAGTACACATGTGCACTTGTGTTTAAGGATGACTACTTGGGATTGGACAACCTGTCAGGGAGCTCACCCTTGGAGAAGACTGATACTCCCTTTCAGCAGAAAATCTTATCTTTGGATTCTGGAGGCAACCAAAGGCAATGGTAATAGTCTAAGTTGTTTAAGAAGTCTCTCAGACTTCCCTGACAAGCAACTCAAAGGGATGTTTTCCATGCCTGGCATTGATGTTTATGTTACTCTATGACTTTTGGGTGGAGCATTTTCTATCCCTTTGACATATTCTTTCTTGAAAAATAACTCCAATTCCTCCTCTGCCTATTGGATAAGCTCAAACTAAAAAGAACATTATATGCTGATATATGCAAAATATGAAGGAAGGAATAGGGAAGTAAATGGAGGTAATTTTCACTTGGCACGTTTGTATACTCATACTGAACTGCAGTTGAGGAGGAGGAGTGAAGAGAGTGTAAGAGGCTCTCAGGAAGGCTCTGAATAAGTAGCCACAGTCCTCGTTCTTACCTAGGATGGTACCTCTGAACCTCACGACAAATGGGCCTTGTTTGGTGCAATCTCCCACTTTCCCTGGTTGTGTTGGGCTGGGCTCTGCTGCTCCCGTCCGCATTTCCCCACATCCTCTTCGGGGAGGTATGCTAGACATGATTATTCCCCTAAACTCACTCTTCTCTAGTTGTAGGAAGTGTTTTAGGTCTTAACTTAGTGCTTGTCCCCTCCGGAATACTTAACATGCCAAAAATGAGTGTCTCCATGTAGGAATCTTCTTCCCTCTCCTCTGTTTCCATGTAAAGTGGATGATATTAAGCTTGGGTGAGAAGAGGAGTATCACATTTCTTCTCTTAGTGACATGGTATCAAGACTTTCCTGGACCTTTCATCTCTTCCCCTCAGTACTTGAGGTCTAGGATTGGAGGCTTAGACATTGCTGCTTTTCCGCAGATCACTGGGCAGAGACAGCCATCCATGCTAAGGACCATTTCTGAGAATCACACTCTACATCTAAAAACTGATTCACTGGAGGATCAATAGGTGAGCATTTTATCATCTCAATCCTTTAACGTGAACACACATTTCTTCAGATTCATAAACACCAGTATTAACCCATTTAAGGGTGGCTTTACAATTCCAGGCACTCATTCTATCTCTAAAAACTAATTTGTGAATGAAAGAACAAAAGATGTGAAAAAAGAATAGCCTGCAGATTAGCCCAAGGAAGTGCTTTTATGACACACAATGCGAGACAACACCATTTTCAAGTAGTTTAGCAGACAAAGCATTTCTGTTTTCTGCAGTGATGCAGAATGTGGAAGGCTCAGCATCTCCTGGCAGCCTATCAGTCCTTTGCTGGAGGTAGCAGGGATGATGCCAGCAAGGAACAGCCTGGCATCCTGCACCCAGTGCAGGTTTGCACTCAGTCAAAAGTCCCAACTGGCCAGACCACATGTTTGACCAAAAATGGACTTAACTGGAATGTGTGCTCTGCTTTTCTAATGCCCACCCACAGTTCCCTGAGACAGTTTTGCCTTTGTGACTGCCAGGGTCCTCCACAGACTCAATAAAATAAAAATACATTGATAAACACCCACTCTCAAACATCGTCCTCCTCATTCTATGAGAAAATATAAGACTTGAGGTACCTCACCATTTTATTAGTTATCAGACTCCAGATGGATTGGATGTAAAGAAGTCCTAATGATCATTTTTCTGTAACTGGCTGCTTTTACCTCTTTATTTTATTCCACATATAATGGCACCAAAGCATAAACAGAATAGAACAGAAAATGAAAGAAATAAAATTTGCTTGAAGAGAATTTATAAATGTAAATCAACTTTAGAAAATAAAATGTCTGAAGCTAAAACAAACTAGTCCAGCAATGTGGGCAGTTATTTTATTGGCTAGCACAGCAAGTCCTATCCAAAATGTAGGTTTCTTGCATTTGAACTACCAGTCTTACAGACTTTCTTGGAGATATTAGTGCTAACCAGTATGTACCACATCCTGAGAAGACACACCACTAATATACCTTATAAGCCTATGACTTGTGATTTCTGATTCCACCTCACTTCACACTATAGTTCACTGAACTTAAATTGCCTCTCCCCAGCAAGATGTCATTATCTTTAAAGTATTCCTACTATGACTCTTCTTCAAAAACTAGTAACCATTATTCCAGAAGGCTCATAGTCTCTAAAACATTTCTCAACTCCAAATAAGCTGCAAAGACGAAACAAATGGCATGCCATAAACATTTCTGTTGTGCTTTCAAGGATCGTCACCATGTCTAGTTGATGTCCAGGGACATCCTGTGGAAAGCTATCAAGGGAAGACATAGGTAAACACTTGAAAAACATAGGGGAAACAGATTCCAGCTGAGTCAGTATTAACAAAACTCCTAATGGCCAGACTCCCTTTGGCTCACCTTGTTAAGCATCTGCCTGCAGCCTACAAAGAATGAGCTTGAGGCTCAGCTGCCATAATAAACAGACTGAACACATGGAGTTTCCAACTAGCAGATGGGAACTTGCTGACTGGGGAGACAGATCTAGTGTCTGGCCACCTGTTGGCAAGCACAGCTCTCCTGGCACCTCCCACCCAGCAGATTCAGAAAGAAGAGAGTGTGTGTGCATGTGTGTGTGTCTGTGTCTGAGTCTGTGTCTGTGTTGATTCCTTATAGGAACAGATTGAAGAAAAATATTAGAAGAACAAACCTGTGAGACCAGATTAGATCAATCTCCTAATAGTGCGACTTTGCCATAGTTGGTGTGACCATGAATATTAGCCATAGCCTATGTGACCATGAGTATTAGCCATAGCTTATGTTATCATGAGCATTGGACTTAGCCTATGTGATCATGAGTATGTCCAAGGTAAAGTGAAGCAAGAGCTAACAGCATGCAAACATATCTGGAATATGAATTTAAGCTCCTAACTAGATTGACCCTGAGCAGGAGGGCAGAAGAGTTAGACTCACCTTCTCATGCCACATTGTCTCTGTCAATGAACTTCTCAGCAACAAGAAGATGTGAAATTCAGATTCCCAGATCTGTGATTGATTTCTGTAACTGATGGTTGAGTATAAGCTTTCTTTAGGAAAACAAGAACAACTAGGGTTTCCTCCCTCATACCCTTAATTGTATACCTGCTTAAAAAGATTTCAAAAGCTAAAAAGGAATGGAGTTTCCAAGCTGCTCTGGAGTTCACTTGGTTTATTTCAGCCTCTGATTCTTGTCATGCTTCCAAGTTGGAGGCTAACACAGAGCCCAAGGGAGGCATAGGCACTCTGGGACTAGCATTCCTAGCACAAAGGAAGAAAGCCCGCTTTACCTCAGTACTGCCTCATTCTAGAGCCCATTGAAGTGTGAGTGAATTCCTTAAACTCGAACAGAATGCTAAGCCTGGAGAGGCCAGACAACAGAGCTGAACTTCGCTTCATTCCTTCTCTCCTTCCTCTCTCCACATCTCTGTGAGATTCTCTTTCTTATTCCCCTCAGCTGCACATTTCACCTCCAGCCACTTCCTTACACCTCCTGATAAACACTGCTACACCCAGAATAGCTTTCCTTCTTCCTGTTAGAGTGCTAAAAGTACTGTCTTCCAGAAAAGCAAAAGCAAAAGGAAAAAGAGCATCAGAGTAGGAAAACTGACAAAGGATACTGCTCACTCTTCCTGCTTGAAGTTCTGCGGGTGAGAGGAGCACCTGCCTGCCCGCACTTCCTAACGTCTTACCCACTTCACCTCACACATTTCATTTATTTTATTTTTCACTACCTGTCCCGGTTGATCTCAAAATTTGGCCAAGTTAACCTCAGCAAGGTCTTCTTGCCTCAGCCTTTGGAGTGCTGGAATTACTGGTGTAATCTACATACTCCGCCAACCAGAGTTTCTTTTTAAAATAACCTTTCCCCGGTACTAATAAAACATCTTGTAAAAATGGCTTATAGATAAATGATGTTTATAGCTTTGAGAAAAGTTAAGAGAAAAGATGTGGAGAGAAGAGTGGGGATTATTCCATTTCCTTAGCAGAAATCAGATTTTAATTAAGCAGCTTAATAAAAGTTATACACCATGAAGATGAGTAAGTGCAGTTCCAATCCAGTTTCACTGTCAATCTCTATCAGGAGAGTTTCTTAATTGTTCTGGAAGAATAGTGGGATGGGTGGCCCTGGAGTCACCCTGCAGATACATGTGAGCATACTGCAGCCCACTGCAAAGGCCTCTGGAAATTTCATGCTTTCAGGCTCTCCAGATTTTAGTTCTGCCACTTCATGTGTGACTGTGGACCAATTATTTAATATGGTTCTTCTCTCCAATTTCCTAATACATAAACTATAATAAAACTCACTCTCTCAGAACCCTGGAGATCAACTAGTCTCTATGAAGATGGTTCTTAGTGTTCTTTCCCGTTGCCTCCCTCTACATGACTCATTGGAGCTTCCTTCCGAGATCTCCTTCTGCTTCTTCCTGAGAGCACTCTTGGTGTTCACTGGTGACTGTGCAGTACTGCTTCCCTCGGTCCCAGTTGTAGTTTCAAATTAGTATAAACATTGGTTAGTATGAATACATCAGTTATTACCCAGTTTTAGATTACAAACCAGTTATACAAAGTTGGAAGATAATTTACAGTTTCTGCTAGTCCTATCCAATACCACCTCATCCTTCGAAGTATTTTTAGGTGTCTTTACTTTGTATTTCCAATTTTTCAGATTTAAGATTAAGTCCACTTCAACTCTGAGTCAGTTCTGTGAACAAACATCTCTAGTTAGCTCACCTCAAGTTCTGTTAATTGTGCTCCTTTAATCAACTAACTCTGTTATTCCCTTGGGAAAAATATCTCTTCAATTTTACTGGTTGGAGTTATTTTTCAATAAACCAACCTCAT
This sequence comes from Rhizomys pruinosus, assembly GCA_009823505.1. Lineage (NCBI taxonomy): Eukaryota > Metazoa > Chordata > Mammalia > Rodentia > Spalacidae > Rhizomys > Rhizomys pruinosus. The sequence goes on along the minus strand of VZQC01002038.1, from coordinate 2,008,901 downwards.
GTATTGGAATTAAACTTTCAACTTATCTCCTAAGATACACATTCAAGGGGACTTAACTTTTTAGAATTCAGATTTTAAAGTGTTTTATTATACTTCTTTTCAATAAAAGTGATATTTATTTAAATTATAATTTGGAAAACAACAAATTTTTAAAATATCTTAAGAGACAATCACAACTGATATTTTATTTGGTTCAGTATGAGTATATGGATATGGTCATTCAGTTTTTATTTTAAAATGATGAAATTTTAAAATATATACTCCATGTAGATTTTGCATAATTTATTGTCTAATAAATAACATTGATATATTTTTATGACAATAATTTTATGGAATTATGGAATTGTAATGAATAAATAGTATTTCCTACATGGAAATATCATTTACTTGGACAATTTCTATTTTCTAATTTTTCCTTTAAAATTGCACAAATTTATAATAATGAAGAAGTCAATGAACAAAAGAGTAATAACAAAAGGGTCAATGCTATTCACAATCACTACACATCTTCTTTATCTTACATATGTCCTTAAATTATCAATGTATGGATTATTTCCTTCTCATTAAAAAAGAAAGAAATTTATGAATAGCCTAAAACCAAACTATTTTAAATTCCAGACTATACTGAGTAACAGCCAAGGCTTTGTTCTTCCTGCTAATCAGAGTAGCACACAGATGAAATATCTAGACACTTAGAAAGTACTTTAATAGGAAAAGTCATCCTTTTGACACTAAACTATCCCACCGAAAAAAGGCTACTGGATATCTTACATACATTAGTACTTGTTTACATGAATATCTTACACACGTGATACTCTCTGTTTACAGACCACATTTTAATAATTTCAGATGAACATTTTCTCTTGATCAATGACATTCAGAATGCCTGCCATCCCTGTCCCTTTTTTGAATCAGGTAGCACTTGACACCAGTTACTAAGTGGACAATTTGGGGGCCAATGACATGCAGTTACCAAGATTTTTCCATAAGATTTGAAGAAGTTAACCTTATTAAATGATTTATGGCTAGCTAACCCATAAATCCATGCATTCATTCTCATGGGGAAAACACTGTATGGCTGCCTACCACAGGATTTGCTTCACCCATGTGCGTGTGCTCTTCCCTGTCTGAACTAATACAGAGGAAGCATGAGTTGAGAATTTCAAGAATTTCTGCATACACATATTTAACTTAGGAATGAATGATGCACACAGCATTACATTTTTTTCACAGTTATAATTTTCTTAAACTAAATTTAAGCTACTTTGAATTTCCATTGCTGATGAGACCAGAAGGCCGTGAAGTGACACCTAGAAGGCTCTATTTCTATAGCTGTGAATCATCTACCTATGTTGCCTCAAAATATAATTATTTAAAAATAAGTAGTTATTTTTAGATTTCAATGCAATTTTAATAGAAAAGAATGGCAATCCTGCATGTGATAGTTCAACTGCATGATTTTTAGCAATGGATTCTTTATCTATTCAAGGCACTATTGTTGAACACAGGACAATATTGTCAATCTGAAAATAACAAGTTATTCTTTCTTTCTCTTTATAATTTTTACTGTCCTCCCCACTGTCATGTGGCCACTTGACAGTGTAAGTAAAATCAAACAAACAAATAAAACAAAATAACCCAACAACGAATGTTCTGCTTGGACCAGATGACTTTGATTAGCAATGCTTGAATTCTCAATATCAATGTCATTTGAATAATTTAAAGCTTCCTCCTGGTAAGGGACATGATCATTACAATATTTACTGTAATTTCTTGCCCATTTGTGGCCCTCAACAAAAGTATTCTTCAATAAAATTGAAGCTAATGCTGTATTAATTCTCACAACTACCAGTGGTCATTGGCAGAGCCCCAGTTAGAGCTCAGTGTTGAAGACATTCCAGAAAACAGCCTTGGACTTTTCCTGCTTATTCTTAGATTTTTCTCTTTACTACTTTTGTAAGCATTTCTTTCCCTCCAAAACTAATTCACACCGTTCCCAAGGTTGAAAACCATGCTGCCCTTCCTCCTTCTAGATGCTTTAGCCTTAAGACTGGATGGGTTATCAGATTCTTCTGCCATTTTTCATTGATTTTAACTTTCAGTCCCTTATGAAAGGGAGTTTAATATATAGTAAATATCATGACTCATTGTCGTGGAGTCAACAGAAATCACTACCCTCCTCTTTTCCAAGTTTTTTTTTTTTTCTTCTGACTTTCTGGATGATTATGGAGAATCATTTTCTTCTAACAAAAACGTGAATGGAACAAAAGGTCAACTACACTGGTGACATTTAATAGCTTGAACACATTGACTATATCTTAGCCAGAAAATTTCTTTCCACATGACTGCCCCTTATACTTTCTGTTGTCTTATTTTCATTTATTTTACTCTTTTGTTTTCTTATGTCCTTTCTTAAACGGTTAAGGATACAATAACTCCCACTATCTTTATGTCCACTAGACACATACATTTGATGAGAGAATGCGTTTAACAAAACATGTGTATAATCAATCTTTTCTACAAACAAAGACTATTTAAACTTATGTCGCCAAGTTTTAGAGGACAAAATGTGAATTTCTTTCAAATATTCTCAATGTAGAGTGCCTACATATTAATTTTAGACTCTATTTTTACTGTAATAACTGTTATTGGTGATGATTGGCTCAGGATATTCAACAGATGAAGGGCTGTAGCATCATGCACAAATAAATACTTCAATCTACTTTGATCTTTGTTCTTCTAAATTTGACATGCTTTCATCTTTAAATATTCAAGTCATTAAATATTCTTTGTCCATTTTATCAAGCACTACAAGACATGACACTGGGAATTAAACAAAAATCAAGGCTTTAAACATTCATTTAACTGGAATATATTGAAATAAAATAAAATAAAAAATATATACTGAAATAAAAATAAGAGTTTGTTTTATTATAAGCTTCAAGGCATGAGAACATTTGTATGTAATTGCTTTATTCCTGGTTGTATGCATCTATAAGTTAATTATTGAAGAAAAGAAAACATTTAAAGATGTTCACTCTCCTAATTCATAATATAAATCTATTCATGAAACATATTTTGGTTGTTTTGCAAGATTTGGTTAAAGGATAAAAGGAAAGAATTACTTATTTATGTGCTCATTTTCCTGATCTGGTAAAGGTCTTATCAATACTGTATCTTTCCAGTAATCCTTTGACTTTTCCCTTTCTGAGAATCACAAGGGGTGACTGTAACTGGAAGCATAATAAAGAAAGATAACTTACAATGTCATTTGCCCTGATAAGTGTTGACACTTTGGGTGAATTCTTAATGGATTCTATAAGAATGTATCCTTTTTTTAAAGCTCTTATTGCTCATTTTCATTTTAGGAGATTTTTCTGGAATGGGCTAAGGTGATCCTTTGAGAAACATCACTAGGAAACTAAGTGCAGTTACTGGAAAAAATTAACTTCCAAAGAACTGAAAAGAATTCCGTCAATTTACATCCATACATATTTAGGAAACCATTTAAATAATAACATTCATAAGAAATAAATAATTTAGAAGTAGTAAGTCAGGCCATGCTTAATATAAAATATAAACAGATACAGGAAAACCAAACATTACTGCTCTATATTTACTCCTAATTCTACAATGCTTATGAGAAAACATTTCATTTGAACTGGAGGATTTTCAACTGTGATACTGAAAATGTTGCTTATTTAACTATAGAGAGAGAGATCTAGACTATATAAATGTAGCCTAATAAACTCCAAAATTAAGAAACTATTCATCTGTGTAACATTTAACTAATTTTTCTTTTCATTCGATTAATATTTTAAGTAGATAAGCAACACTAATTGGGCTCAATTAATATAGAAGACTCGATTAAGTATAGAGGAAGAGGCCATGAACTCAAGAGTGGTTGGGGAAACAGGAAGAACCTGAGTCGGGAGAGAAAGGGGTCAAGATGATGCAAATAAAGTATACTCATGTACAAGATTCTGAAAAAAAAGTTAAAGAATTTTATAGACTGACAGTTTCAGAAGTACAAATAGAAAAAATAACACATAACATCTTCAGGTGTGAATAAACACAGAAGGGTCCATTAAACATGGAACACATGTATTTTTTTTAACCATCTGGAAAACATGAAAATGTTACTTCCTTTATCAGTTTTAGAGAATTGCTACTGCTGGTGAAAGCTGACATTCCCCAAGTAGTTTGGAAAGCATTCTGACAACACATATACATTACACATAAAATCTCTGAAAGAGTTTGGGTTAGTTCTATAACAAATATGTCAATAGGTTTGAAAATATATGCTGTATTGGTATACTATAGCATGTTTAGAATGGCAAAATTATGCAAACCACAGAACATCTACCCAATAGAAAAATAAACAATAAAGTGTTCTAGATTATGACTACTATGCAGCCACAAAAAGTAGTAAATGAAGGCATGGCGATTCATTTCCTGCAATACTAACTGTTCGGGAGGAGGTGCAGGAAGGATCACTTGAGTGTGAGAGTCTAAGAACAGCCAGGGCAATGCAGACAGACTCCATCCAAAAATAAAATGAGGGAAAGAATGGGGCAGTATGGGAAGGATGGAGGGAGGGAAGGAGGGAGGAAAAAGGGAAGGATGGAGAGAGAGAAAGAAAGATAGAGAAGCATCTCCATGCATTGACTTGGAGGAAACTGTCAATGATGTAAAAGAACACAGAATACTCCTCAAACCAATGAAGAACCATAGTACTGCATTTGTGGATATACATAACAGAGAGGAAAAAAAAAAAACAGAAAGAGTTTAACTGAATAGACGTGAGAGGAGGGAGGTGATGTGACAATGGTCAATGCAAAGGGGAAGCTAAGATAAATTGTTCTTTTCACATATTCTACACTGTTTTACAAGGTGTAGAAGAAAAGTGAGATGATCACAAATAAAGCAACATGCCACACTCAAGAGACAATCATCTAAGGAAAATTAGTTATACTAATGTGGATAACAAGCATCAACATTATCAAACTGCATCTTCATAGTGCATGAAGCTATCATTTTTTTCAAAGGAAGCATAATATTCTAATGTTATTTAAACAAATCACAACACACACACAAAAAGACAACAAATAGTGGATTCAGGAACTATTACATCTACAAGCTGCCCAAAACATTTGTTTGGTTATCTGTTTTTTTGTTTTTTTGTTTGTTTGTTTGTTTGTTTTTGTTTTTGTTTTTATTTTTCTCCTCCTTGTTTATGGAGTGTTGACTTGTCTAGGTTTCAGGCTTTCAATTTTGTTTATATATTGGATATTGGAAGTCTAAGTCACTCTTCCCTTCCTGTTCTGAAGGTTCTCTAAAAAAATTAAAAAATCCACTTGGATACTGTCTCCTCAATTCCAGTTGGGGGTGGAGCGGGGATGGATGCCTGACTTACCTGTCTGGAGCGGCACTGGGCTCTTACCTGTGCTTCAGGTGGTTTCGGCAAGCAAGGACCCAACCTGAGCACCCTGCACAAAAACTCACTATCTTGTTTTTTTTTTTTTTTTTTTTGGCTTGTTTGTTTGACCCAGTGTTTACACTATAACTCAAGTAATCCTGAAACTCACTATGTAGTTACAGGTATCTCAAGCTCATAGCAATCCTCCAACTTCAGCCCCTAAAGTATTCAAATTATAGCCATGAATCCTCATGGCTAGTTAAGAAATTATTTCTTTTTAAGAATATATAATTTGGCTGGGCATGGTGGCCCATGCCTTTAATCCTAGCACTCAGGAGGGAGAGGCAGGAAGATCTTTGTGAGTTCAAGGCCAGCCCAGTCTGCAGAGTGGGTTCCAGGACAGTTGGGGCTACAGGGAGACCCCGTCTGGAAAAAGACACCCCCCCAATAAAAAGAATATATCATTTAGCTGCCGGGTGTGGTGGTGCATGCCTTTAATCCTAGCACTTGGGAGGCAGAAGCAGGTGGATCTATGTGAGTTCAAGGCCTGCCTGGTCCACATAGTGAGCTCCAGGCCAGCTGGGACTAAAGGGAGACCTTGTCTCAAAAGGACAAAGAAAAGAATATATTATTTATTATTTTTTAATTTATGCATCCAATGCCCACAGAGACCAGAAGAGGTTCTCAGATACCTTGAAACTGGAGTTATAGACGCTTATTAGCTGCATGTAGGTGGTAAAAATTGAACCCTGGTCCACTGGAAGAGCACTGAGTTCTTAACTACTAAACCATCTTTCTAGTGCAAAGTAACTATTTCTTAAAACTAAACGAGTGGAGTAGACCTATTACTGAGTTGATGGTCTAGAAAAAGAAAACAAATTAAGAGTAGTAAAATTTCTAACCATTAAAATTTTGGCAATTGTCCTCTTTAATTTAGCACAATTTTCAGAAATTCGCCTGTTTAGCACAGATAGCTTACAATTAGTTTGTATGAAGGCGAGATCAAACATGGTTTTTCATGTCAATATATTGTGAGGTAGGAAGAATATAAAATATATCTGAAAATTATGTGAAGAATATAAAATATATGAAAACTTCCTTATTCTTTTTTATGTTTAGGCTTATCCATTCTCCTTGTCTCTAAATCAGCACAGGTTTCTAACATGATTGGGTGCATTTTAATGGAGATGGATGGCAAATAGGCTCCTGATTTTTACCTACTCTTTTGTGAATAAGGAACCTGCAGCCTGGAGAACACAGTGGGGGTGTAAGATGGTGTGAGCAGGAACTAGTCTGCATATTTGTTCTGATGGCTGGACTTCCTGTTATTGCATTTCTCTCCTGTTGTGAACATAAAGAATAACTGGAAGACTCTATGAGCTTACAAGGAAAAAGTAAACTAAAGCTAAACATATGCATTACTATGCCAAGAAACAAAGCTAAAAAGCAATATTAGGGTGAAGTCAATCCCCCCAGAAAGGCTGGCATCTCCATCCACTCTACAGATCTGCAACTCTTCATTGGCACCTTGTGTCACTATATCTAATATTAGAGTTAATAATAATGTCTGTTGGAAGTAATATTCAGCAGCTCTGCCTTCTGATTGACACATCTACTGTGAAAACTCAAGGAAATTGTAGAAAAAAAAATGAAAGCTTCTATTTTTTTATTAGAGTCACTTTTGAACTTCCATTAAATTTGCTTTGATAATTTTAGAACCCAGCAAAATATTCAGCACTTGGTTTTAGAATTTTCAATGTGATAGATTAACCTTTTAGTTTTGAGTTCATATGTTGCTATTTTAATTTTCCCACTTTTTTTTTCTGAAGAAAGGAAAATTGTTGGATTTCCTTTTCCTACAATTAATTGTGCCATATTGCTCCTGTTTTTTTGGGTTTTTTTGAGACTAGTTTTCTAGTTTTCCAGGTGGCCTAGAACTCACTATGTAGATTAGGCTGGCCTTGAACTCACAAAGATCCGCCTGCCTCTGCCTCCCAAGTGCTAGGATTAAATGTGTGCGCCACCACGCCCGGCATTGCTCCTGTTCTTACAGTGATGTGCATACACTTCTTGTCCTTTGCCGGAGGGCATGGCACACCCAGACTCTTGAATGTATCAGAGGATGCCCTTTGTCTTATTTCTGACTCATTTGTACCAAGAGAGGGGCACATAATGTATAATTTTGGCGATTTAGACGCTCTTTGGCCATGGCTCTGTACTTTAGGTACTAGAATCTCATTCCTCAGCCAGGCAGTAAACTAAAATATCCCATTAATTCTCATTGGGTATCCAAGTAGAAATAAAATATTCATAAATCTTAAAAGTGCTACAATTGTGCAGTGTTGCTCTGAAAATGGGCCCGAGATAATATAAGGAGACTCGATAAGACAATAAGACGGGTTTACTTTGGGGAAAAGTGTCCTTTTAAACATGTATTTACGGTGGCACACTCTAGATGATCCCGTACTTTACACTTCCTTAACCATTATCTAAAGCACTCAAGCAGCCATACAGGGAATGAAAAAAGTTGGAACCACCCTGAAATCTAAGGAGAAGAGGCAGAGAAACTAATACTACCTCTGGTTGCTTGTAAGTTCACTGTCCCTTGAGCTCATTGCTTGTCCCTTCACCTCAAGGGGTAACCCATATCTCTCCTCTCCCATAAAATACATAGGGATTAAACTCATGAGAAAAGCTCTGATGTCATCCTCTTTTCATGTTCTCAGCTAGTTGAGGAGCTCATGGAGTTTTTCAGGGATGTTTCAAATGACTCATGCACTTTGTCCTAGAAGAAGAAAAATCAGTTACAGCCATGTTTCATCATTTGTCATGATTAGACCCTGTCCTGGGAATCTTTACTATTTTGAGTTTTTGAAATTGAGTATCATTTTTTCAATATTATTGATAGACTGCATTTTTTTCTATGATAATTAGCGATATACAAATATGTCAGTGGAGTTCTTCTTTAGACAGAGCTGCTATCACAGTCCTAAGCCAAGGTGATTTTTTAACACCAACAGATTTCTTTATTGACGGATGGTCTCAGAAGAGTGGCCCTAGATTGGATCAACTGTAACTGTTGTTTCCATTTAAGGAGCATCGAGTTGTATTGGCAAGTCAAAGTAGCCAGAGACCAGACTGCCACTAAATGTGACACTTGATATTTGGAAAACAGGCATTCTGCCCCTGGAGAGTCAATCCCACACTACCAATGAACTTGAAATGCTCTAGAGAAAAAGCATTCTTTCACCTGTAAAGAAAAAAACATTATTTCACCTGACACAGCAGCAATCATTCAGAAATGCTTGTGGTACTCATACTCATGATGTTTGGCTTTTTCAGCAACTAATTCAAAAGAATGGCTATCTTGGTCCACAAGAATATTAATAAGTAGCTAATAAATAGTTACAAATTAGTTGCTGAGAGAAAATTGCTTTCTAGTCTATTAAGACAGAGAAGGTCCTGTGGGGTTAGTGCTAGCCAGAGATTAATTTTTATTGACATTTATATCGTACCTGTGAGCTTCAGAAAAATAAAAATGGAATCAAATCAGGTCAAGCAAGTACAAATGAGGAGATATTGCTGAGAACTGCAGGAACACCTAAACACCTAAACCTAAATTAAACACAAGCAGCTCAGAATTGCAACCCCACCTGTGAATCATGCTGGGGGAGAAAATACGGAGAGTTTATTTAGAAAAACTTGGCTGTACACAAGGAGGGCAAAAAAAGGTTGAAAATTGCTAATTTATTTCGCTAAGGAGCTCATCAAGTCTAGTAGACACAGGAAAGATTTCAGACTGCCTCACAAAGTGGCTTACAATCAATTGAGAAGTTAGACATATTAGTCTAGAATCAAAGCATTATAGCTTTTAGTCATTGAACATAACTGAGCACAGCATGCCACAGAAAGCTTGCAGGCAGCCAAAGCTGTTGCCTTCACAGGCTTTTTTTTTTTTTTTTTTTAGCTTTTGTAAATGACAAAACCATATGCAGAGCAATGGCCTTGGTTGAAAGCAAGTCCTTGTTAGCTGATCACTTTAAATTACAACTTAAAACTTTGTTGCTCAGGTAGTTTACTTTCTTCCAGACCCTTCCTGAAATTCCCCTTGTTATTCCAAATGATACATTTCTCAGGGAGTATCAGAGAGATACTGGAATCCTAATATTAAAATAAGAGTCATTTCATTGGGAAAAAAAAAAACGCATATTGTCGCCTCGCAAAAGGAATTTTCATTAAAACATGAGTATCTGTGAATCTCAGAAGTGAAATAAAGTATGATGCTTGCTAAAGCATAAAAATACCTGTTCTCTAGATTACAGGACTCGTGTACTACTGTCTCACTGCTGAGGCAGTGAGCATTTTAAGGGGTGTAGATTCTAATTCCCTTTATAGCGTCTGTGCTGCATACAGAAGCACTGTTCTCTGGTAAAAGCAGGATCCTAGAAGTTTTAAAAAGTGCGGGTTGGCATCTGCAAGGATGTAGGGATTCTGTGAACTTCGGTTTAATGTAAGAGATGAGTACACCTGCTGTGCTTAAAAAGCCTCCCACATTGCTACATGAAAGCTACTTTCTACCTGAATTCCAGCTCTTCTGAGTATCAAACACAATACTTCTACCTCTTGTCCAGCTCTGTAGTCTTACACAACTGAAGTAAACATGCCACACTTTTGATACACTGCTTTAGCAGACATAACCTCTTAAGCAATAATTAATTCTTTCCACAGAACTCTGAGGTAGGCTGATATCTTATAATTACATTAATCATGGGAATAGTTAACTTCTGAAATAGTCATTCACTTTGGTTTCTATTACATAGAGAAGGGGTTGAGAAAGAAATTTTGTTTAGACTGACAGTTTGTTAGCATTGATCTTGCTGAACCAATAATAAAGGAGGTCAAATGTCTTTCCAAATTTGCATCAAACAAAAATCATAATCAATAGCTTTAGCCACTTTGACAGTATCTTCTAGTCAAATTTCTTGGCTTTCTAGCTGTTTCTCTAATTAAAATAAACAGAATTCAAAGAAAGATTTTAGACTTATCTCTATATATTTAAACCCATCTCATGATTCTGAGTATTTCTGGTCTTAGCCTCTTTAAGAATGATGACCCGAAGAAGCCTCCATTTGCCCTATTAACATTCTGGAAGCTTTGGCACTGTCCTTGTTGGCTGGCCTGAAAACAATCCTTGGATTTCTCTATTCCAACTCTGATCCTCCTCAAAGCACAGCATTCTGCCAGGTCAGGGTCTATATCTGTTCCTGCTCACATTACCCCCTCTCTCGAGCATGAAGCCAAAGAACAGAAGTTTCTTTGAAGAAAGAAAAGTACAAATACATACATTCAACCAGATCAAAAAGCAAAGGATTCATTAAAGAAAAATATCAATTTTATTTTTAATATTTTATTTAAAACTTAATAAATATTCTGAACACAATAATAATATTCCTACATAGACAAGCTTATCTAAATTAACTATTTACTGGGGAGTTTATATTTGAAGCAAATTAAGCATCACCAGATATTTAGAAAGCACATTTTATTTTGAGCCTTAGTGAGAATTAGCAATAACATCCATCCATCCAGCCAGCCATTCAGCATATACTTATTGAGAAAAAATTCTCATATTCTTTCATTTAATATTTCAAAATTAAACAAATTAAACTTTACTCTGAAAACAAAAATCATATACTTAAAGTTGTAACTTGTTTGTGATTTATCCAGTTTTAGTCTATAACTTATCTGAAAAATACCACTGCTCACTGATAAAATTAGATTGGAAATTTCCATCACTACGTTAAATTTAAGAAATCGGGAGAAAACAATTTTCCATAGTGAAAGATGTTAAAATGAGGGAAAAATAGCTAAGAAGCATCAATTAATTGCTAGCTTGATGGATTTTCAAGTGTGGAGTTTACAAACACTTCGATTGAACAAATACTTCCTCATTAGAACATTTCCTCAGTTATTTATAACAAAACAAACGATGTAATATTGTGTCATGCACATAAAACAGACATCATTCTTTTCTATTCTGTTTTATTTTGTAGCATCTCAATCTGTTCATTTTAAATGTGAATATTTTCGATGGCTATTTCCAGAACTTTGGAAATTTACTATGGTAATAAAAGAATTAATTTTAACTAATAACTGCTAACAAAAGGCATTATACATTAGAGTGGAGTTTTATTGGCTTTGAACCTGGTATGCTCTAAAATTGCTGTTGAACACATACAATATTTATTGTGTATTATCATCCTGATTGCCTGAGTATTAGCCTCCCTATTTCCTCAAATGACTTTCAAAGTATTTAAAGAAATATTCGCTTGAATAAAGTGTATACTTATTTTATTAATAGCTTTTCCATAGAGTTAAAACTACATTTGTGTTTCATTAGTAGGATCGAAAGGTTATTCCTGGACAAACTGTCAGCCCATGAAAGGAAACAGACAGAATTGACCAGAGTCCAAGACAACAGCTCCAGAGAGAGTGGACTGATCTGCTTCTCATCCACCTGTGCCCCTTTTCTAAGCCCAGGGAATAATCTGCGGAAGAGGGGGAGTGGTAGAATGTAAGGGCTGCTATTGGGGTGAATGGTGAAACTACAGCAATGTAGTCTGGACCCTCATTTGATCAACCTGAACCCCCGCTGGAAGGTGGGGCTGTGGGGGTTTGGGCACAACAGCCTGCAAATTGGTTTTACATGAAGGATGCTTGTACTCATGGATTATCACTTATAGCTAAAAAATGAAAAAAAAAAACTGAGAAAAATATGCAGGACAGTTATGGCAGAATGCATGATCTCGGTTGGGGTGGGGGGGAAGGGAAAAGGAAATATGCCTGAACTGAATTGGAAAATGATGTATGAAATGCACAAAGCATCAATAAAAAAAAACGTTAAAAAAAAACTACATTTGAAACATGCATAAACTTCAATTGATTTGGCTGCATTGCAGACATGTTTATGGATCTGAAGAAGATTCAGAATCAATTAAAAGCTGTTAGCATCAGCCTCTGGTTTATTATTTTATTATTTATTTATTTATTTATTTCTTCATTTATTCATTGACTATGGTCAGAGTGATTACCTAAATGAACTCATTTACTATGGATAGGAATGACTCACATGACAGCTTCCTGCTGATCTACTGGTGTCATCAGACTTGAGCCTACCATGAAGGATGGTGCTGTCTGCCTACGTGCTAGGTACTGTTCACTTGCAGGGACCACAGGGCCAGATCCCCAAATTTGTCTTCCTTTTGTTTTTGCAACAGAAGGGAAAGAAGTCACATCATACTGGCTGATTTTAGCTTAATTTGGCATTGTTCTGAGGAAGACCTGCTAGAGGCTTCCCTCTTGATTGACAGCTGTGACCTTCTTGGTCTGTTTATCTATGGCAGTGTGAATTAAGCCTCTTTGCAGGACTCACTGCTTCTCCATCTTATTTGAGATTTAGAAAGACCTTTTAACAAAATCTTTTAAAAGAACGTTTATAGTAGCTCTTATTTTATATGCCTAATGGGAATTAGGTTAATGCCTGGCTGATATATTTGCACACTGTAGTACTGTGAGGCTGTGCAATAGTAACAATTCACTGACTGGCCTTTACCAAAACCTATGGGAAAGAAACTTTTCTGTGCATATATGGTATAGTAATCATCTATTACTAAGAGGTAAATATCATTATTATGTTCATTTGATATGTGAAAACAATAATATATCAAGGAAGGCCAATGCTGACTTGCTCAGAATCAGGCGGCCAGTTCTTCACACACAGCCAACCTATATTAACAATAATTATACTCTGTGTAAGTAGTAACTGGGTTGAGGCACTTTCAAGTAACATTTCATTAACTAAAAAGATGCTATTTTAAGGTCCTAACCTGCCTGTATGTTATCTGGGAATCATAAATTTTCTGGTATGTTTTTCTGAATCCAAATTAATATTTCATTGAACATTAATATTCCCAAGTAGTGACAGCTAACTTAAATAAATTGAAAATAAGTACAATTTACATGCAATTGATTTTCCAGTAAATTTGGCAGATCAAGATTTTTGTGGGGATGGAATATATAACTTTATGTTTTATATGTCTTCAAAGGAGATCATTGGAATCCAGTGTTTCCATTGTTCCCAAAATATGTGCAATTGTATTGTGGTTTCTCTCTCTCTCTCTCTCTCTCTCTCTCTCTCTCTCTCTCTCTCTCTCTCTCTCTCGTGCAAGTGCATATGTGAGAAAGAGACAGACAGATAGATGGAAACAGGAAGTGAGATAGGCATACTGTATTTTTTTTTTTTTTTGGCCTTTTTCAGACAGGGACTCCCTATAGCCCTAGCTGGCGTGGAGCTCCTTATGTAGACCAGGCTGGCCTTGAACTCACAGAGATCTGCCTGCCTCTGCCTCCCGAGTGCTAGCATTAAAGTCGTGCACTACCATGTTCTGCCTGACATACTGTACATTTAAAAATGCAAATGACCCCATATGAATAAAGTTAGCTTAAAGCCATCATAAGCTGTATATGACTGTGGATGGAGTGACCAAGCCACGTGTATTTCCTTGGATGTGGATAGGAAGTACTCCAGCAAAATCATAAACTGTGGGTGGAACTTTCATATCTGGTCATAAGGGACTGTGTGAACATCTATAGGAACAAAAGTTAACTTGGTTTTTGTTACTGGCTGGACTTAGCATTGACATTCAGAGGAAGCCAGGCCCAGACTCAGTCTTACTCTGTAGCTCTCCATTCGGTGCTCCTCTCTGCAGTTTGCTTTGTTACTTACTCAGCAGTTCAGTTTCTCTTTGCATCTGTGCATTTGATAGCCTAATCTAACTAACACAATTATTGTTTTCTAAAATACTTAATATCTCCATATTCTGATTACAAGACTCCTTGGAGAGAAGGTAAATTGTGTGCTAAGACTGCATCAATAGTACTTTTCAAATCACATGGCTGCATTCTCAGTGTACATAGATGGGGCCATGATTCTGCACCAGAAGAAATCAGTACCAAATGCTTCAACTAGGGTTTTTTTTTTTTAGTGTGTGTGTGGTTGTGTGTGTGTGTGTGTGTGTGTGTGTGTGTGTGTGTGGTGTATTGGGGGTGTGGGGCTTAATGCCCTAATCAAACCACATGAATAAATGAAAGATGAGAGCAGAACAGGAATTGTAGTTGTCCCAAGGACTGGATGGAAGGTCAAGAATAACTCAGGGTTTCTCCTGGAGCTGATATTCTAAGAAGGAATTGAATGATAGAAAATCAATATAATGGACAAAAATTTTCTTTTCTAAGTTTACTGATAGTTTGTCGATTGAGAATGATCATTAGATAGGGTCAGCCTTACCTTGGCTTAGTTCTCATATTAAGAAATTCCCAGATGATGTGCAGAGACCCATAAAAGAAGGTCACTTTCAGATGAATGTTTTATCCTCAGTAAATATATACTCTATATTTTGTGTCTCTAAACTTAAATTGGATAATCTTTCAAATTACAGGAGAATCTTATATTTATCCTTTGGATATATCTGAGCTATGATCTTAGATTTTTATTAAATTTTATTCTGGAACTCATTAATACCCCCATGATACAGAACTTCTTACAGTGATTAAAATGGATGTATTGGCAGTTATTTTACAACTAAATTATTTTTTGCTTTGTAGACAAAACAACAGGAATGATACACTTGAATAAAAGAAACTAATCTTGAAATATTTAATATTGATATTCAGAAGCTGGCTAGAAATCTGTGTTTTACTTGATTATCACAAATTAGCTATTTGCTTTTTAGTCATTGATAGTATTTTGGTAAAATAAATAAAGATAAATTTTAATAATAGATTATATAAATGTATTTCCCAATTGATATTAGCATTCATCTTCTAGTTATATTTAAAAAGATAATAAAACATCACCTTTTGACAATAAGCAATGGACTCAAAGATTACAGATATTTGTGATTGTTAAACAATATTGAAAAGGCCTTCCCCAAATTCACATGTGGTCTCCTAATTCTCATCATGATGGTTTTGGAGGTTTTGTTTTGTTTTGTATTGAGACATGGTCTCACTATGTAGCACTGTCCTGGAACTCTCTATGTAGACCAGGCTTATCTCCATCTCACAGAGATCTCCCTGTCTCTGGCTCCAGAGTGCTGGGATTAAAGTTGTGTGCATGCCAGGCTTTCCCTCAGTGATGGTATGTGAAGGCAGGGTAGTTTAGAAGTGGTCAGTTCCTAAGTGTAGAAACCTCATGAAAGGACTTGATGAAATCACACAAGACTTCAGGGTGCTGCATAGCCCTTTGGTACTATGAAAACACAACTATCAACATATTGGAAAGCTGACATTTATCAGACAGCTAGTTTGCTCATCTTGGCCTTTCTTGCCTCCAAATCCAAAAACGAAAAATATACCCTCTGTTTTTTGTTGTTTATAGGACAGGTATATATGGAATTGTTCTCTTTCAATCTGAAAAATCTGTAAATGACTCTTGTCTTTTATTCAGGGCCTTGAACACACTACACCAGCATTTTACCACAGGGCAATATGCTCAGCACTGATGTCCATCTCATTAAAACCTAGCAAGTTATCACAATTCACCCTATATTCCCAGAGTAACATCCCCATCTCTTGACCACCTACCTTATCTGTTCTTTTCTTTCCATCAATCTCCTCTCAGGAAAGTTTTTGATAACCTTCATAACAAACCTTAATACATTTTCTTTCCCCAAACCTTTCAACAATCAGGACAGCCTAAAGCCCAACAAAGAGAGTGTTACCAAAGGCCACTAAACCAATAAAGCAAATATAGGTCTCCTTGAGTCAAGCAAGACTCCTCCGTCAGCACCTGCTACACCTCACCTGCCTGGAAATACTGTGCAGCAGAGGCAGCCATATGCCTGTATATCCCAAATCTAATTGGCTATTGGCTCTCTCCTTGGAGGAATAACCCACAGCTGATGTCACAAGCTTACATCCTTTAATGGTCAGGAGATGTTATAAGCCACAGTAAGACCCTGTCATATTTAACAGAAAAAATGTAATTCATGTATTAACATACCATCCAAACATCTGTGTCTATACCAAAGTAACCTACAATAACAATTAGTTCTGCTTAAATACCTATATATCTAATTGCTTGTGATTCATTAGTAGGATCAAAGGTTATTCCTGGACAAACTGTCAGCCCATGAAAGGAAACAGCCAGAATTGACCAGAGTCCAAGACAACAGCTCCAGAGAAAATAGACTGTTTTGCTTCTCATCCACCTGTGCCCCTTTTCTAAGCCTAGGGAACAATCTGCAGAAGAGGGGACGTGGTAGAATGTAAGGGCTGCAATTGGGGTGAATGGTGAAACTACAGCAATATAGCCTGGACACTGATTTGATCAACTTGATTGAACATACAAGACCCCCCCCCCCAGCTGGATGGTGGGACCAAGGGGCTGTGTGGGTTTGGACACAACTGTTTGCAAATTAGTTTTACATGAAGGATGCTTGTACTCATAAATTATCACTTATTGCTAAAAAATGAAAAAAAAAACTGAGAGAAAGATGCAGGACAGTTATGGCAGAATGCATGATCTGGGATGGGGTGGGGTGGGGTGGGGGGAAGGGAAGGGCAAATATGCCTGAAAATGATGTATGAAATACACAAAGCATCAATAAAAAAATAAATTAATTAAAAAAAAGAAAGTCTAGTCTAAGGGTCCAATCAAACCTTCAAGGCCTCCTTATGTTTGTTTCACAAGTGACTCCACCAGATTTTGTCTCTGACCAGCTGTCACTAGAGCTATAGCTGAGATTATGAGTTCCAGAGCACATTTCCAGAATGGGCCACATGTCAGCTGTTCCCATTGTCTATCTGTTGTCAGGATGAGGTAATTTTCTGAGGATGCCATCACAAAACACCACGGGCTTGGTGACTTATGCAATAGAAATCCATTCTCTCCCAGTTAGGTCTCTTTGGCTCCCAGATGGCCATCTTCTCTATTCCCCCGGTTGTTTCATTGTTCCTGGATCCCTGCTGTCTCTCTCAATACATCCAGTTTCTTCTGACAAGACATGATCAGCCTGAATTTATGCCTCCCTAAAGGTCTCATTTGACTTAATCATCTCTTTAAAGGGCTGAGCCTCTGGTTGCTGTTCCATTCTGAGATACACGGAAATAGGAATTTATGAATTTTGGAGAGACATAATTCAGTGGATAATCATTAAATCTCTGCAGAAAACACATTAAAAGAAGCAATGTAGAAAATGTAACTGCAGTGTCAGCTGGAGGACTGAAACTGGAAGAATAGCCTAGGATTTGCAGCTTTTGTTATTCATTCTTTACAGGTTTTAAAGTATGTGTGTGTGCACATGCACCAAAGCTGCTGAGTGGATCTTCTCCCATTCTGACTCAGGGTTTGCCACTCCTCAAGGGAGGATCTCTTTGCATGTTTGAACTTTACTACAACATGCCTGGAAGAAGAGTCATTCTGCCCTGCAAAGACATTGATGTAGTGCTGTAGTTTCTGTGATACCATCGAGCCGACAAGTATCTCAGAACTGAATGACAATATATTTTATATGACATTTAACTTTGAAAATGATGTTTGTTTATTCTGGGAAATATCAGGAGGAACATGTCTCAAACAATCATCAAGCAAGCCATGTTTCCTCCATTATTTCTCCCTTTGTTTTCACATTGGACTTCCGAAAGTTCTTTTAATTAACATGACAATTAGAAAACATCTTTTCTACATTTTACAGCTGCTGATTGGAGCAAAATCAAGGTAGACATGGATGTGCAGTGAAATTCTGTAGCAAAAATTAGAAGAACTTACTTCCTAGTTAAAACACCTATAACAAAAATCTTCCACTCTGTCTGGTCTCAACAAATGTGGTTTAAGTGAATCAGCCAGGCCATGTCCCTGTGCCTCCCTGACAATCAGCAATTGTTCCTCTCTTAGCAGTCACTGTGCTACACAATCATCACACATTCCCACGTTTGTCCTTCAACTATTCTCTGCTCTATTCATTTCTAGGTCTATATTTGATAAATAATAGATACCAGGTGACTATTTCCTTTAAGATATTTTATTGGTTTATTTATTCATGTTGTATATGTGGGAGTGTTTTGCCACCAAGTATCTAAGTGCACCATGTCTGTGTATTGTCCATGGATATCAGAAGAGAGCATCAGAACCTCTGGAACTGGGAGTGATGGATGGTTGTTAGCTACAATGTGAACTCTAGGAACTAAACCTGGGTCCTTTGCAAGAGCAGCCTGTGGTCTTTTCCACTAAGTCATTTCTTCAGCTCCTACTGAGGAGAGGTTGGAGAAATGACTCAGGAGTTAAGAGTACTTTCTCCTCTTGTAGAGGATGTCAGTTCTGTTTCCAGCACCCAAGTGGTTGCTTACAACCTCCATCAATCCAGCTCCAGGGGACTCAATGCTGGTCATATTTTGACTTCCTAGGCATGCACTGTACATATTCACATACACACATGCTGACAAAACAGTCATAAACATTAAATGCAAATAAATTATCTTTTTTTAAAAAAAAAAGAGTTATAAAAAGTACACTTAACAGAACAAGGTTTTCACAGCTCCACGTAATCAGGAACTGTAGAAGAACCTATACAATTTTTTTTAGAAAATTCTCCTAACCCAAGCCTCTAAAGAAGGCAAATTTCTAATGATGTGAATATTCCTGAAAGAACAAATATTCCCCAAATGTTAATACTATATATAAATTCGCAATGCAATCTAAGCAATTGGAATCATATCTGTTCTAGGGAGCATTTTGATGGTTGAATTTGTGGTGCCTAGAACAGGAGCTCTTGGGCATCATCACTGGCTCTTCAGCCTGGAGTATAAGGAAGAGGGCAGCTTTGCCTTTGTTTCTCACAGTCACTAAACAATTTTGCTTGGATGAACTATAGTGACACCAGAAGAGACAGTGAACAATAAACCAAGCTGACCCTGGTTCTAGGAAGTAACAATATAGTTCTTGCATCTCTTACCATTTATATAAATCACATGGATTTTCTTAGGGTTAGTAATATTCACCCTGAAGTTGATTGCTTATTCATGTTTAACTTGTCCTGACATCTCATTTGTTGTCAGTATTTGGGTAGTTTGATTTTCTACTGATAAGGGCAAAGAAAGGAAGAAGTGATTTAAGTTATATGTGTGTAGTGCATAACTTCATCCATGAAAGGTATTTGGGGCCTAATAGGAGAAATAGAGGTGATCAATATAATCTAATATAATTCGATATTGTGAGGTATTAAGCAAAGCCAAGAATCATAATATAATTTAAAATGCACAATTTAAAATAAAGTTCCTTACGTTTTTGAGGTTATGAGAATTTTGAACCATGCATATATTTCAAAGTAACATCAAATAATTAAAATTATATTTATGTTATTACAATCTCATTGCTTTCTACATTGGAATGGTTTTTTTCTTTCATATAATAGTTTCAGGAGTTCACTATGATTACTTAGAGTAAGAAATGAAAAATAAAGTATGCCATTAATTTTGCAGATGCTGCTAGATGCAAGTTGGTATACTGGACAATCACCATTCTAGAAACTGAATTGTAGAATTCCTTCTAGCTCTGTCATTGTTTTGTGACTATAGACAGTTTAATTGAATTCAAGATGTGTTTGCTGAGAGTTTATTACAGATGTAGCATAGTGCTGGGCACTGAAAGATGAATAACATGCAATCTCTTGTGTGTCTTATTGTCTGCTTTCTTAAAGGATGCAAGGATCTTACACGGCAGAGAAAATAATCCAATCAGAGGGTACAGCAGGAACAAAGTCATGAAAACTGGAATTGTGCTAACTTTTCCTCATTGCTGGGGTGAAATAAATACTGCACTGAGTACAAAAGACAGTAGCTGACAGGAATGGTGGCATTGCAGTGAAGTCTGATGCTGGTGGGTCTTGAGAATCCTTCTAAAGATTTTGGTCTTTTCTTGCAAACTAGCTTAAGCTTCAACATAGAGGTATAGGACAGGATGCATAGCTTTTCCTGGTGTAGAATTAATCGTGTTCTATTTAATCTAAAACCAGGTTTATTTTCAAAATCTGAAGTTTAATTACTACTAAAGAAAAAAAAAAAACCACATCTGGGACAGAATGCATTAGCCCTTGAATGCCACTCTTTAAGTTTCACATCCATATTAATTACTTTGCTCTGTCTTATGAATGCAAAACTAACAGCTAGCTGCAATTTAGAGGGAAGGGCTTGAACCACTCTCCAGCTCAGGGGATTTCAGTTGTATCGCAGGGGATGAAGCAGCACTGCAACTCTGTCTAGGTGGACAGGAGTGTGAGGTGGGCACACATTCACACTGCCCGGATTGGGGGCCAAGAGCCTAGACAAAACCAGGACAGATCTAATCTTTGGGGCTAGCCCTCAGCAACCCACTTCTAGTTAGGGCACAGAACCCAAAGCTTTCAAAACCTCCCTGAACAGCACCACCGGCTGGGGACCACCTGCCATGGGAGACATTGCATATAGATGTTAATGGTAGCCTATGTCTAATTATGCACAGAAATGTCCTGATTTGCCCAATGGAAGTTTGATCAGCATACAAATCCTGCAGAAGCAGGAGTCTGGAGTCAAATCCACCCTGTTGCAGCACCAGCTTCACTGCTTTGGTGACTTGAGTCCTTGGAAACAAGACACTTTTGTTCTTTAAGCTTTTCCAGCTCATCTATGAAAAAAGATAGCACTATGAGTTCACAAAGAGTGTCCCTAACACTGAGCTCCTAGGAAATGGCAGCTCTAGAGTCACACTACCTGCAAGTGTGCCCATGCAATGAAGAGAGTAACTGCAAGACCATCTTACCAATGTACCGTTACCATGATGTGTTAAGAAAATGTACTTGAGGAGCCGGGTGTGGTGGCACACGCCTTTAATCCTAGCACTTGGGAGGCAGAGGCAGGTGGATCTTTGTGAGTTCAAGGCCAGCCTGGTCTACAGAGTGAGTTCCAGGACAGCCTGGGGCTANTTTGAATCTTTGTTAATGGTTGTTTTGAAACCAGTCAACAGAGCCCTGGAAGTTCCATGGAGGGTGTAATGGGGGAGGCAGGTGAAGCAGCCTGGCTGGCTAGTGGGCTTTCCACAGCCTTAAACCCATTTCTCTGTTCCCACCACAACCAAACCCTGATCAAGCAGACTAGCTCAGTTTTTACCCCTATTTCCTATTGGCCTTTAAGTTTGAGATTAAACAATAGCTTCCAACACCCCCCCCATAAAAGCCTAAAAATTTTTGCTTTGGGAGAATGAACTTGTATTTTATCATAAAGTACACTAGCTCCAAGTCCTGCAACTTAGCATTTGTATATTGGAAGAGCCTTTAGAAATTAACTTTAGTTCCTATTTTATTGCAAATACCAATGTAATATTAAACTATAGTTAATATAAGTTGGTTTGCATAAAATACTGACAGAGCTATGATGAATTCACTACCTTAATAGTAATATATATATATATATATATATATATATATATCTTTTACAGAGTATTATAATGATGAAGAAAAATGATAATGTAAGAAGTGTAAATCAGTACATGATTTATTTCAAACAATGAACATTGCCTTTTATTTTAATCAAACATATATAACCAGGAATCTACAAGATAAAGTTTTAAGACTATAGTTTCTAAGGGGCTGAATTTTATGTCATTTGAGTATGAACCATCAGATGAATACCAAATTATTGTGTCCAGTAAGCAGGGGGAATAAGAATTGGGGAGTCTCATAAAATCCTTCTTTGCAGATAGATCTCATTATATCAGAATGGTGCTGATGACATAGCAAGATATGAGTGCATGTAGGGGAAAAGGTTTGTGGTAAGAATATGTGGTTGCTAGACGACAAGGATGCAGGCAAAAGGTATCAGTTGGATGCCCTCGGGTATCCAGTATGAGATGACTGCTAAGCTGCTTCTTAACAAGGGAGATAAAATGTGGTTGTGATATGCATTATGCATGTTATACAACACCTAGCGGATGCAGAGGTATGGCTGCAGCAGGGGAACATTGGGGAGTGAGGAGTAATTGAACAGATAGAGCCCTCCAAGGGCTTTAGGAAAAGCTGAAATCCTAAATTCCAACTTCAGGAACCTGGAGGGTTTTATGAGCTATGTTGAATAACATGAAGTAGGGAACAAGAGTATATGTACTTCACTGATTAGTAGGAAGCACATCAAAATAATGTATGACATTTGAAGTTGATTTTTAAATGACTATTACTAGATAAGTTGAGAAGTTCTGGTTAGTAACCATTTGCTGATACCACCTGATTAAGATAAAAGCTAGTAAATGAAACAGAAGAGGAACACAACGGAGTCCGATCCCAGTACGGTTTGTACTTTTAAGACTGTTCCTGGTTGAAGCTATAATGTGAATCAATCATATTACATCAAATAACAATCTTTTCAGTTCCATTTTTAATTGTTTCTCATTAAAATTGGCCTCTGGTTTGGCTTATTTTTAATTGATCCCTAAGTTTATGCCATTAAAATATGGCCAGAATATGTTGAGGATTCAGAAAAATATTGAGGAGAAAATCACTAAAACTGTCAGGAAGACAACTCCAGATATGTTTGTAATAGGAGATTTTTTTTTTTTTGTATCAGAGGATATCATTAGGGCTTGAGAAAATACATAGGAAAGTAAGCTAAAATCTATGCCAACTCAAGTTAGGTCAACCGGCCTCCCTGCCAGGAGCCTGGGTACTGTGTATCATCCACACTCCATAAATCCCTTTGTGGGAGGTGCTAAAGTTGGGGTGCTTGTTTTAGAATGAAGTGACTCTAGTTCATTTTTCTGGCTGCAAGATTTATTTCAAAGGTCAAGACAGGGATTGGTTTGAGGGTGTTGAATGAAAGGACTTCAGAATTAAAAATAATATTCCTCTAAAACTCAAAAATTGAGCCGATAACCCAAATTGGCCTTGCACATCTCCATAACAATTTTTCTCTCTGAACTGAGAGTAACACAAATTGTTGCAAAGTTAAATGATGATCCTGTGAAAGCTTTTAATTTCATATGAAAGAAGATCAACCATAATCGTTATTAATTCATAAAAACAGACTAACATGAACCCTAGATTAACCATTGCTTTTTAATTTAACACCCTAGAGAGAAAAAGCCAGATAATTATGCTTTATCATGAAACAGTGGCCCAGATTTATCTTTGCAGGTTGTCTCTATAACAGCATGCAGAATCTGTGGGCAGTATGCCCTCATAACACCATGTACATTTTGCAGTAGTGTAGTCTGTCTTGAGGACAGACATGTTAACTGCTTATTTCTACCTTAATTTTCAGGGCTCTCAAGCTTAGTACTCATAATAGGATGGCATTTACTGAAACCATGGCCTTGTTCTTGTTGGAAAACACATAGGAAACACCGATGATTACTCAGCACAGATATTGAAAATGTTCTGTTTACCCAATTATATAAAAGCAGATTAACCTTTCCTTTTGTGCTATAATTATTAGACAAAATGGCAAGGTCCATTTGGTGAGACATGGCATTATTTTAATGAGCTCACTTACATAAATCCTTTGATTAAAGCAGAAATAAGAGAAATGGGAGCAATTAACTCAACTTGGGCTGACAAAAATCTAATTTGAGCTCGCTAAAAGTGTAGAGAAGCTCAAGTGGCTCCTCTGAGCCTTAGATCCCTCCCCACCTTTATAGTCCTATAACAAACACTTTGCGGCAGATCTCACATCTTCCATCTGGATTAGGACAATAACTCTCGAACTGGCCATTTTACTTCTTGACATATTTTTTTCCTTGATAATCTGTTTATAAACTATTTCCTGGAAATGACTTAAAACATTATTGGGCATCTATCATTTTTGCTCAAAAGAATTCTAAGACTCCCAACTAACATAGGAACTATAAATGTCTCACCTGACAGGTAGACCTTCACAGGGACTCCCCAAACTTTCTAGGCTTACAAACTGGCATTTGGATACAGAAGTCCTTAGCAAGCACATCCACAAGGTTTTGTTATCTCATTGAAAAGTGGTCACTCTTTTGAAATCAAGAGAGCCCATTTTTGAAAGCATGTGCTTTCACTGTACCGCACGTGCATCACTGTACTGCATGTGCATCACTGTACCCCATTCCCATGGGAACAGAGCTAAGGCTGAGAAAAGGCCGCCTCCTTTGGTCTCATCTTCTAGCGGCCAGAGCACCCCCATCCTCACCCCTGGTCTGTACACTCATTTCCTTCCCCTGCTGTAGTTATGGCTGGCTCTGTTTTGCACAATAATCCAACAGAGGGGCTGGAGGGATGGCTCAGCGGTTAAAGAGCACACACTGCTTTTGCAGAGGACCCAGGTTCGATCCGTAGCACCCACATGGCGGCTGAGAACCGTCTTTAACTCCAGTTCCAGGGGAATCCGACGCCCTCTTCTGACCTCCGTAGCATTGCATAACAAGGGGGAATCGACCTGCACGCAGACAGTACACTCATACACATAAAAAAATAATAAATAAATAAAATTAAAAAACAATAATCCAACAGAAACTCCCTCACCACATGAATACACCAAGGTCTCGCTTCCCTCCATGTTGTTTGAGAGACTATTACCTGGTCAAACACTTGCTCCACTTGGGGAAAAATATATTCGTAGGCCTTAGAAATATTAGAGGGGATCAGGTGGACAGGCAGGGGTGGATCTGCGAGGAAATGGCAAAAGTATTCTTTTTATTTTTAATTTATTTTTATTGATGCTTTGTGTATTTCATACATCATTTTCCAATTCAGTTCAGACATATATCCCCTTCCCTTCCCCCCCACCCCACCCATCCCCGATCATGCATTCTGCCGTAAGTTTTCTGCATCTTTCTCTGCTTTTTTGTTTTGTTTTGTTTTCATTTTTTTTAACAATAGCTGATAATTTGTGAGTACAAGCATCCTTCATGTAAAACCAATTTGCAAGCAGTTGTGCCCAAACCCACACAGCTCATGGGTCCCACCATCCAGCAGGGGGGGCTTGTATGTTCAATCAAGTTGATCAAATGAGTGTCCAGTCTATATTGTTGTAGTTTCACCATTAACCCCAATCGGCAAAAGTATTCTTAATATGATCAAAATGCATTGTATGAACTCTCAAAGAATCAATAAAGTATTATTAAAACATAAATAAGAAAATAAAAACACCTGCACCAATACATTAGAATTGACCATTTTTTAAGGCCTTGCCTCAGAAGCATTCCAGTTTCTTCTGTCTCAGGACTGGACCCCTTCTCACTGTCTGAAGGATTCATCTGGTATTTGTCATTTGATTTAAAAACAGCTTGTTTTTAAGAGTACCAAGGGTTATGTATTCATTTCCTCAGATATATTATGTATCTAGAGTATCTCGATGTATATCCAGGGGTAGCTCCAAATAATGTAATTAGTGGAGATTAAATAATAGCAAAATAAAAAATTGATTTATGCATATACTGTTTTGACACTAGAAACCTAAATTAAAATAAATGACCATCAATTCCTATGTTAGTTTAGATTTTGTGACAGGATGACTCTTAAATGGTCTTATGATGTAAAAAAATCCTACAGATTAATTTTGAAGTAAAATTAATATTTTATTTATAAAATACTTAATAAGGCCTGGAGAGATGGCTCAGTGGTTAAGAACACATTTTTTTTTCCAATTCCAACCACCCACATTGGGCAGTTTACAACTACCTGTAACTCCAACGCAAGGGATCTGACGCCTCTAGGCTCTGAAATCACATGCACTTACATACAACATATGTACTTAAACACACACACATGATTAAAAGTAAAGTGATTATTTAAAAGCATAGTACAGCCACTGTTTCAATATATTCCTATATAAACTCATCTAATACTCACCACCATTCTTTGAGGCAGGACTTGGGGAAGCTGTAAGGTTAGGTCCTTTCACAAGGACACATGTTATAAATGATAATGTCAAGCTATAAAGCCAGACACTGGAATAAGGGTTGAAAGAAAGCCATGCATAGTTCTCCAGGTCTATCTTAGAGGGTTTCTTAGAGAAGGAGGCAAGCAGAGCTGCTCTTATGAATCTTCATCATTTACCTTCTTGATGAACTGTTTAAATGATAAAGTTGAGGACATGGTAGGGACAAACCTCATAAAGTGTTCAAGGTTCTACACAGTGCAGAATCAAGTATGTTATGCTAAGGAATGTGAACATTTTCCTGTAAACTATGAGAACCCACTAAAGTCTAACTGGAGGTGAGTGGGATGAGATCCCCAGTAATAAGCTTAGCTTCTGCAGTGCCTTGGTAGATATCTTAAGTCTAGGCAACAGATAAAGAAAAACATGATTTCGAATCCTACTTAATGAGGGTATGAACAGATAGGCATGATCTGCTCTGATTATCAGTCAGAAAACCAAGAAAGTTGGGGCTGGAGAGATGGCTCAGCGGTTAAGAGCACCAACTGCTCTAGCAGAGGACCAAGGTTCAATTCCCAGCACCCACATGGCAGCTAATAACTGTCTTTAAGCCAGGCATGGTGGCACAGGCCTTTAATCCTAGCACTCAGGAGACAGAGGGAAGTAGATCTCTGTCAGTTCAAGGCCAGCCTGGTCTACAGAGTGAGTTCCAGGCTAGCTGGCGCTATAGGGTGACCCTGTCTCAAAAAAAAAAAAAAAAAAAGAAAGTTGTTTAGAGTCTAAGAAAACTTGGGAGAAACATGAATATGTTGTTAAGCTCAATACAAGCTTCCACTAGCAGAAAAGGCAGAAGAAGTGAAGATAGAAGAGATTTGCAGTCAATATTAGAAACACTTCTTATATACCTTTTCTGACTCTTCCCCTTTTTATAGAGAATAGCTCAACTTGAACCTATAACTCTCTGAGAAATTTCTAATTCTTTCAGGAATCAAGTTTTCTCCCTAAAGGCAGGCAGATCCTCTTTACCAGTTCTATTTTTGCCGGATCCATTTCCAGCAGTCTTAGGGTAACAACTCGCATGCATTGGTAACTCCAGACTCTGAATTACAGAGTCACAAATGTGTCACACTATTGGTTTCATTTGACTCACTCTGAAGTGTTGCTAGTGTTTGCTGAAGGACTATCATTTTCCTTTTGTAGAATCATCAGCAATAAAGGCTACTTTTTCTTATTTTCTAAGATGCCCCTTAAAATGTTTATGAAAATCAAATACCTCCCAAATTAGTAATTGATTATATTAGAAAAGAAGATTTGAATAAAAGCTAACCATCTTTAATTATTATGTAAATTTTGCTGCGCATACTGAAATTATAATATTGAGTCCATGTAAAAACATTTAGCTTAACCTATTATTCTCTTAGAACATTTTAAGTCTCCATTTTAGAAAGAAACAGCTACTTTAGCATCAGACATGAAACCATCTCCTCTGTTTATTTCTTTCAATAAATGATGAGTACATGCTCTGTGGTAACTGTTGTTGTAAGCACTGAAAGCACAAAGTGAATAAAACAGACTAGGGGTTTGGCAAGAATTTTCCCATAATGTTAAGGAGCCATACCTGGCCAGGATGTTTGATATGTCAATAGAAATTTAATAAAACACTATTTTTCTTGATTAATATTCTCTTCTCAAGCTGTCCCCTTATCAAATCACTGGTGAGCAGAGAGGCTTCAGGTTGCAGGTATACTTTCAGTTTTTTATTAAACAATATCTCAAGTACTTTTTGATTATTTTCCTGCTAACACATTTGAACATGAACTTCAATAGTGTAGCTCTTCTATATTAGAGATATTATTTTATTTTACCCATTTCCTTAATGGATTTTCTTAGCACAAATAAATTAGTAGATGTCAAAGTTACATGTTCTAGAGACAAAGCCATATTTCATTGATTACCTAACAATGCCAGCTTTGTTTCTGTTTTGCCATCTCTACTGTCACCACCTTTTTGTTCTTTGTGTCAGGCTTTTAGTAGGTGACAAAGTTCAAATACAACAAACATTCACATGCTTGCAAAACACTGGCAGAAAGGGCAGTTTGAAACCTGACAGTATTGAGCACACACTGCACGCCAAGAACTATGCACTGGAGAATTGTGTAACATCTCTAAAATAGAGCTACTGCCAGAAAACCATGCCACCACTCAGAGGTGATCTGGGGTGATCGCGGTGAATGAGCTATGCACAAAAATTATGAGCAGATTTTGTTGTACTTAAATATAAAATAAAGCAACCTAAACATTAATACAGGAATTTCATTATTTACTTCAAAATTATATTCCTGATTCTGCTTTTATGCCTTTGGAGTGACCAAATCATCAAATTTGCAATCCAAATGTATGTGTTACATAAATATAAATGCATCTTACATAGAGGCATATAGAAACAGTCCAGCAAGTGGAATGGGAAGAGTAAATGTTGGAGTGTTTCTCTTCACTAAGCCTCTGTTTGGTGACCCCTGTGTGTATTCCAATCACATAGGGAAACTTAAAACAGAGCTGGGACATACCTCCATCAGAGGCCCTGGGGTTTTGTCTGAGTATCGATTTTTTTTAATTTTATTTATTTTTGTATGTGTATGAATGTATTGTCTGCATGTAGGTTTGTGCACCCATGTCGTGCAATGCCGCGGAGGTCAGAAGAGGGTCTTAGATTCCCCTAGAACTGGAGTTCTCCTGGAATTGGAGTTACAGATGGTTCTTAGCCGCCATGTGGGTGCTGGGGATCGAACCGAGGTCCTCTGCAAGAGCAGTCAGTGCTCTTAACCGCTAGGCTATCTCTCCAGCCCCTCAATATATTTTTTTTAATCTCCCCAGGTGACTCCACCATACAACCAGCTGTGAAAAACATTTCCTAATACAGATAAGAATACATAGAGAGAAACTTCTTCTTAATTCCTGTGGCTCAATTAAGTTCCTGACCAGAAAATACAGAGAAAATGAAAGAAAAAGTAAATGATGTATATTATATGAAAATCAGAACTTCTCAGCCTGTTTTAAGCATTATCAAATTCAACATTTTTCAAGGATTTAGAACAAACACCTACAATAAGATCACTCTAAATCATTTATAAAAACAGCATTCATGAACTCCCAATATCCCGGCACGAGACCAGGTCAAGATTAAGCTAGCCAAAATTTCAGCATGGGTGCGGCAGGGGCTAAGGAGGCCAATCCTTTACCTAAGGAGCTATTGGCAGTCGATAACTGCTTTTGGACGGAAAATCATGCTTCTCCTGGGTTATGGCCACTTGTCGGTCACTCCAATGAATGCTCCAATGGATAGTCCCCACACCCACACAGAGATGACTAGCACTAGTTAGGCTCAGAGGAGAAGGAGGGGAGGAGAGGGACAAGAAGTTGGGAGGCGGATGTGCTGAGGGAATCAGGAGTTGAGAGAAATGTGGTGTGGGGTAAAACATGATCATTCATTGTATTCATCAAAGAATACACTTTTAAAATCTCAAATTATTGAGAAAGATCCCATACACCAGAATCACAGGTTCAAGGTCTAAAGTAGGACATGGTGAAATAAAGTATTTAATGACCTGGAAGCATCATCCCTACTGATAAGTTTTCATAATGCTGTGTATGCACAAGGTCTATGCACACTGCCAGGAGGCCTTCCCCAGCTGTAAAACCTGTCAATTACAATAAGACCTGTGGCGGCAGGAAGTATCCACCTGCACAATAGTGGCACAAATGTTACAGGAGTAGCCAACCACTTTCTGATTAGAATTAAAACCTGTTCCACAAGACAGAACTTATGCCTGGTGTTGTCAACAGAACCAAAAACTTGTGGCTGGCTAGGTTCCGGGCCACATGGCAGAATCTAGCAGTATAATTCTGCTAAACAGACATAGTAACAAACTGCCTCCTAAGTTCTTATCCTCATACTCATTATTTAGAGTACCTCTCAACCTTCATCAGAGATCCTTCATTCTGCAAGAGATGGAGACTAGTGAAGGATCCATTAGTGCTCGACATGCAGAGGAGAGACTGAGTGCTTCTCTCTAAAGGATATATTGTCTTGTGAGCACAAAGTGACAATACTTTACAGGAACTGCTGACCTTTAGGCCTTTCCCCAAAGCAGAAGTGCTGTACTTGGGTGAGTCACCTTCTAGCTACTGTGTTGCCACTCCTCGCTCAGACTGCACAGCTCAGGGAGAGAAGATGGTAACAAAACGAATGTAAGAGCATAAGCAGGGCCTCTAAAACTGGATGGCAGTGTGGTCACTGTGATTACACAGCACTGATGAGTGATCTCTGCCGTTGACTTGCCACTCCATGTTCTTGTTCTGAATTCATTTGCAGCCAGTTTTAAAGAGATGGTGTTAATCATTTTTCATAAGAATCTATTTATCTGTAATCATACTTGTCATTGATCTTGTCAAGCCTGTTTGATGATCAGGTGGCTCAACAGCACACCATGCAGCACTAAGAAACTAAGGGGAGGTTTCAGCAGCCATTACAGAACTCCACATCATATTGTTGAATGTCTTACCATTCTTTACATAAAAAAAGTCAATTTACTGTTTCTTTTCAGAATTATCTATTTATATTTATTTCCCAATATTCCTTTTTGTAGTCCAATGTTTTTATCTGAAATAAATTTATTCCTTACACACACTTTAATTTAAGATGAAAGTAACAAATTCCATATTTACTACCTCTTTCCAGAACATTAAGAGAGACAGTAAATGAGATTGAACCAACGGCGACTCAGTACCTGTGAGATAGGAAAACTGCACTGACTCGGCAGTGTTTTATGGTGCTGGCTTTACAAACCATTAGCTTACAGTCCAGCTAGTGCACATTCATTTTTAAGTTGGAGCACTTAGGATGACAAATTTTATGCTGATTACTGTGTTTATGGATCAGTAAAATAAAGGAGAAAGGAAATGAGCAAGTGTTTATCAGCTGCAACTTTTGAATCTTGACAAAATGGAAAATAAAACATTTAATTTTTACTATAAATAGCATAATATATATAATGCTTATTACAACAACTTATTAATAACTTAACGAGTTGTACCTAAAAGAACAAGATATGCTTGATTATTTATTAAAAAAAGCTGTTCTTAAAATTAAGACACTTGACTCAAGCCACATTAATCTATTCTATTTTGAATAAGAAGAGATTGCTAACTTACAAAATGTTATCATAAAGTTATGTTCTATTATTGATGCTGTTTCCTGCTCTTTACTTTAAATTAATTATCTGTTTGTGTGGGGTAAGCCATTAATTTCCAACTTTGAAATGTCATCCGCAGATGTCTCCTTCACCCATATCCAATCTCACAATTGTGACTAAGCCAAGTTATACTCACTTATTTCCTAATGTTCCATTATAATTGAATTTCCCCAGCTACTTAATCACTGTATTAGTTCCTCCAATTTGTCCTCTGAGTATTGGGGTGGACCTTTGACGTGTTATTTATTAAATTGGCTTTCAATTGGAAGAACGCAGCAGGATTGCATAGCTCTATACATTTCTCGTAAGCAGCCTGTGTAGAGTTGTTCTGGGTCATAGAGTTGTTTCAGTTGTCCATTATTAATTGTAAGTGCCCAGAATGGGGAACTAGAATTAATGATGTGAAGATGAAATTCTTAATTAAAAGATAATATACAAAATTTTAAAGCAGAAAAGAGTAGTGTTGATGGTTGCAGAATTATTTTTTCAATAATTGAAGTAGCAGATGCAATTTGTTTTCATCATGACAGTTTGATGATTTCATGTAATTATTTTCATGATTATTTTGAGTATTTATATTTGTATTTTAAATATTAAAATAAGCATCCTATATCCACTACTGAATTTATTTTGACAATATTGAATGTAATATTTTTAGCCTACTTTCCATTGCTATTTTTCTTTTCTTAGTCTGTGCTAAGTCTTTTTATAATGTAAGTCATTAATTTTTAAAAAATTTCAACTTGAACAGTTATTCAAGTGGTCCTTGAGTTGGTTTTCCAGTCCTAAAATACACATATCAAAGAACATTTCAATTATAGATTTATAAAATCAGAGTTCATGATATTGTAAGAAGGTAATTTTTTAAGAAGTAAAATTTCAAGGTGTCAAGGAGAATTAAATATTGTTTGATATTTCAGTCTATAAACATAATTTCATCCATAAAAAGAAAGCTACTCTTCAGTACAAAACCAGTGAGACGAGATGCAGGCCAAGGCAAGCTTTCTCACAGAACTTGACTAGAATGTTGAGTTGACCATTTTTGCCATGTTCTCAGCAGATTTTGGTTCTGCGCTTTGGCATATTGATGGTTAGGATTGCAACATGCTTTAGTTGTTCTGGCGTTATAATTATCTTGTGGGTACGGGCGTTTTATCATATTTATTACTTAGAAGGTGGATGTTGTTTATACAAGCTGCTTTTAGTTACATTGATATCTCCACGAAGTCTCAAATAGATTTCATTCAAGTCACAGCTCCACCTCCAGTTGTCAGAGTTGTTTGAATGCCAAGTGACACCAATTTCTACCTCTTAATTTCTTGGGTTTTATAGCCTGGAGAAAAAGGCCCATCTTGCCGTGATGGAATATGTTACTTTCATGATGTTTTCTATTGAGGGTAGGCAATACTGCAATAGATCAGTTGCATTCTGTTTAAGATTTGGGAAGTTTCCCAAGGGGGTAGAAAATGTTGCAGAGAATTAGAGTAATTAAAAACATCAGGCATTGGAAATATGTCAAATTTAGTTTTACTTGTTATGTGCTTTCTCAAGTGAAGGATTCAATATAAATCTGAGCGAGGTTAAGTGGCAAATAGCACAACTGTAGAAAATTAGACTCAACAGGGGTGAGTATGGAGAGAATAAACTGCACAAAAGAGGGAAAGTTTGCATGGTTTAAATTAAGAGTGCTCTGTTCTTAAGGACATTCTTCCACAGTGTGGCAGTGCTGTCATTAAATAATCAAACATTATTTCTTAAAATACTATTGAGTGGGGAATTTAGAGCAATGTTACCTTAGGTATTCACCGTCTGAGAAGAGACATGCTCAAAAGGAATTACGTGAGTGATGAGGTCATAGAATACATTGAGAAAGAGTCCTCAACAAGGGGAATAATAGAGGGAGAAACCGGAAGTGGCTGTGTGGGGAAGACAAGGTCTCTCTCTCTCTCTCTTTCTCTCTCCCTCTCTCCTTACCTCACTCCTTTCTTTTTGCTTTCTTCTTATTTTTCCTCAATCAAAAATAAATCAGACAAAATTTTTCAAGATGTTGTTTTTAGGATTTCACAATCATATTGATTCAGAAAAATTATATGGTCAAAGGGAAGGATTTCAGAGTCCAGAGTCAATAGCTAGCTGGCCCTGGGATTCCATCTCTATAAAACCTGAGGATGGACATTGAGATCAGCTAATACCAGGACTGATACACTAGAAGCAAAGGACCACAGCTGGGCACATGCACTCCCAGGCTGTTTGCTGCTATCTGGCTGGCTCACTTGCAGTCCTCATGGATAGGGTTCACTCTGCGTACAAGCCAAGTTATTGCCCTCTTTTCTTTCCCACTTCTCTGATTTCTGCTTAGTCCCAGGCCCAGACTTCCCTGTTCTGAAAGGAGTGTCCTGAGAGAGGGAAGAACCATGGCAACTGTGGCATCCCAGATGACAGGTGATGAGGCAAAGATGCACAGAGGCTAACCTGGGGGACTTGGCTGTGCAGAATGCCACAGTTCGCCACCTTGTCCTGCGCTCAGTGAAGACAGTCCTCCTCTTGGTGCCTAATTGCAGAGACTACACAGTATGAAGGCTGGCACAAGAAAATGTGAAGACTGAAGAAGTCTGAATTCACAGGTAGAGTTTGTAATGGATGATGATAAGGATAAGTATAAAATAGGAAAGAAACTCAGGCAGAATAAGAACACATTCTCTATGCAGAGCTAAAAACCCCTTGAAGATTTACATCCAACCTCCAAAAAAAAAAAAATGTCCTGCTGCTGGTGATGACGGAGACCCACATTGCAAAGAAGTGTTCCAATATTCCATTGAAATAAGGAAAATGGTCAGAAAAACTATTGATATTTATACATTTATGCTTTCCTACTTGTTATAGGCAAATTTTATGCTTTTAAAAATGATTGCCATTAAAAAGTTTCTATTATCATCACCTAATAACTAATGACTACTTACTGTCCTGATGAGTTTAAGGATCCCAATGGATAAGAGGCTTCACTTCAGTTCCAGCCCTGGCTGTATCTTAGCCCTGGCTGTACCACAAGCCCTGACTGTACCCCAGCCCTAGCTGTACCCCAAGCCCTGGCTGTTCCTCAGCCCTGGCTATACCCTAGCCATAGCTGTACCCCAAGACCTGGCTGTACCCCAGGCCTAGCTGTACCTCAAGTCCTCACTGTACTCCAGCCCTGGCTATACCCCAGCCCTAGCTGTACCCTAAGCCCTGACTATACCCCAGCCCTAGCTGTACCCCAAGCCCTGGCTGTACCCCAGCCCTGGCTGTACCTTAGCCCTGACTGTACCACAGCCCTAGCTGTACCCCAGCCCTAGCTGTACCCCAAGCCCTGGCTATACTCCAGCCCTAGCTGTACCTCAAGCCCTGGCTGTACCCCAGCCCTGGCTATACCCCAGCCCTAGCTGTATCCCAGCCCTGGCTGTACCCCATGGCAGCCTTGACCCGCTCCTCTCATCTTGCTGGAGTTATGGAAAACTGATGCCCACATTGAGATTTCCTTCTTCTGAGTGGGATAATGAATCGACAGATATTTTTGATTGCTTATTATGGATGAAGAACATTTCTTTCTGAAGAAATAACCAGAGAATGACAGGCTGTAGGCCTCTGATTTCTAGGAGATGACAGTTTAGTGACGAGTGCATGAAGTTTTCTGTGATGACACAAATTCCTCCCTAGCCATAGGTTTGCTGTACATGGAAAACGTGAGACAGAAATGTTAGTCTCTAAAGTGGCTGCCAGGGCAGGATCCTGCCAAGAAATGATGAAGAGCTCATGCTGAAAAGATGAACAGGAATCAGGCCCCTTTGAGAGAGGCTAAAAGAGAAAGGGGGAACATTTATGTAATGCCCACGGTGAACAAAAACACACAGAAGGCCAAGTACTTAGTGAGTTAGGATTTGAGAATGAAAGTGGACAACTAAGAGCAGAAGGGCTCAGGTGACAGACAACTGAGCAAATCATGCTGTAGAACCTCATTTTATCTTGGGTACATAGCAGTCATCAAGCAATTTTAGGTAGAAGTGTGTATTTTTCAAATGTCTGTTTTAGAAAAGTTACTTTCAGTTGTTTTGTAGAAAAATCAATGGAGGGAGTTAACTTTCCAATTAATCTAAGAAAGGAGAGGCAACTTGAACCAAAAGTTTGGAAGGAGAGGCATAGAATTCAGACAGGAAGCTGTTTGACAAGATTTCTGCTAAGGGCAGATGGAGTTGGTTCAGCAGTTAAGAGCACTAGCTGCTCTTATAGAGGATCTGGGTTCAGTTCCAACCATGAACATGACAGCTAACAACTGTCCATCACCCTCTTCTGACCTCTGTGGGCATTGAACGACATTGGTCTACCTACACACAGGCAGATACACATAAAATGAAAATAATAAATGTAATATTTTTTAAAAAATATTTCTCCTCAAAGGGATAGGAATTAAGGAATAGTGAATATGAGAATGAGTATCCTACATAGGCTCTCTATTACAAATAGGAATTTTACCTAAATTTATAACCAAAATTAACATTATATTTTGAGATATTTTAACACCATGTCTGTGTCATAGTGTGAACATCATACTAGTCCTTGGGCTCCTTTTTTAAGCTAAACATACAGCTTTAATCATTCATAATCCTTCTTCCTCCTGGTCTAGAATAATGTATGTGTGTATGATGTGTGTGAAAGTATCACTGCTGAAAGCAGCAACATGGAAAAAAATATTATCTGATTATGAAAACAAGTGGGATTATATTGATAACAGCTGCTTTCGGTCGTGTATGGTGTTGAGGATCAGTTGGGATAAGGAGGGAAAAGTCCTTCTCCTATAAGACTGTTTTTCCAAATTATCCCAGATATTCTGTTTGAATAAATACAGAGAAAGCACTTTGATCAAGAGAACAGTTCTGAGAGAACTCAGAAGGAACAAGTTCTCAGAACAGGTTAGGCTCACTCTTGGCTTTAATGACTCCAAGACTCAACCTGTCTTTGTTCAGGCAGATGCATCGTGACCTCTCTGCCATAGGTGGGCATCATCTCAATTGGTTAAATGGAAGTATTCATGTTTGGCAAGACAGAAATAGGATTAGGTAAAGATCATGATTTCCAAGTTGAAAATGCTCAAACCAAGTTGTCCTTATTTACAAAGAGCAGAGGAAAGAATGATTGTGTAACTTATAAAGACATTTTGGTTGAAGAGAGGACTTGAAGAGGAAGCAGAAGCCACATAAGTTGCAAAGTTTGTCCAGTCTGTCCAAAAACAAAATCAAAACTGGTACACATATTTGTTATGAGGAAGACAATATTCAAGAGTGCCAAATATGCTAAGAGATTAAACTAAGTACCCTAGCAAACTGTAGTGCATTCAGAATTGGTGTCCTATAATACAGAAATTTAATACCTGAATTTGGTTTGATATTCTTAAAGTATAGGTCCTTCATATCTGAAATCATTTTTACTCTATGGCAGACTTTAAAGTATCTAGCAAAATACTTCTCTCTGTCTCTCTCTGTCTCTCTTTCTGTCTCTCTCTCTCTCTCTCTCTCTCTCTCTCTCTCTGTCTCTCTCTGTCTCTCTCTCTCTCTCTGGTGTACTATGTGTTTTGGTGCATTGCTAAGTTAATTTTATTTTTCTCCCAACTTGAGTTAGGAAGAATTCTATTTCTTTTTGATCACTGGAACAGTTCCATGTGAAATCACTGCAGGACAGCACCATAAATTCTCACTACTAAAGTAAAGGGAAAACTAGAAAATATTTCAAGTTCCCTCTATTTCTGTATTGAATATTCATTAGACCAGTATGTTTCCTCCCCCAAACAGAGCTGCCTGACGCTTTCATCTGCCATTTAAAATGACTATGAATAGTCCAAGTTATTGATCCTGAGCTATTAGGTAAAGTCAAGAGTAACAAAGTCATCTCCACGATTAGTACTTCTTCATTGACCCTTGAGGTTCCCTGTCTTATTTGAGACGCCAGTTCTTCAGGTCCTCTAGACATATTTATGTTGAACATTAAAAGTAAATTGCTGGAGTTCCCCTGAATTATACAGTGTAACATGGTTGGGTTTCCTCTGTATGTCTCAGCCAGGATCCTGATATTGGACCCCACAGGAAAACTCACGAAAGTGCCAGGAGGCCTGTGGGAGAGAACAAAGTGAGGCATACTCTACTTAATTTTCGTAGAAGCCAATTGAATACAGCTATGCTCAGCATGGGACTACCAGAAAAGATTTTCTTACTGTTACTTCATGTCTAAAATTTGTCTCTAGAATTTAGTAATTCAGATTTTAGTGTTTTGAAATAGAGTCTCAGTATGTAGACCAGAATGGCCTTAACTTGTGATCTTCCTCCTTCTGCCTCCTCAATTCCTGGGTTATTGGCATATGCTATCACTTCTGGATGAATTTAACATTTTATATAATAACCTGACACTAACCCAATGCCATAGTTTGGCTGTTATTGATACCAGTTTCCTAGACCCATGCCCCTACCATGTAGCCTTGGATTTCTTAGTTTGTACTTAACTCTAGTTTTATCTGTTCCTAACACATAAAAAGTAGGGTTGAGCTGGGCATGGTGGCACATGCCTTTAATCCTAGCACTTGGGAGGCAGAGGCAGGTGGATCTCTGTGAGTTCAAGGCCAGCCTGGTCTACAGAGTGAGTTCCAGGATAGCCAGAGCTACAGTGAGACCCTGTCTCAAAAAAGACCGAAAAAAAAAGTAGGGTTGAAGACTGAAATATAATTTAATATTAGAAGTTCCATATCTCTCACAATAAATTTATTTATATTTTCAACTATATATGTTTATATTTAAAGACATGTATATTATGTAAATATATTTAAAATTACTATGATATAAATAAATTTAAAGGACTAATAATTTTTTCTGGGTTTGCCGTTTTTCCTTAAAAATACAATTAACTTGAACATATGGGACACTTGTACCACAGCATGGACTGGAAAACTTCAAAGGGACATAATTAATTGGAATAATAAGGAACAGCATGATTATACAAGCATGGCAAAACTCATGATAATCATGTTAGCCTAATTTGTGTTCTAAATATTTGAAAGCTGACGATGGCTGAAGAACAGTTGGAATTCAGACTTTTGCCTCCCAGCTATGTATTGAAATTCATTGATAATGCAATTGTTGTAAAGTTAAATCAAATATATAAAGTAAAGAAGAAATTAGCTATAGAATAGAATAATACAGGAATTCCATTTTCCCTACTGCATTACTGTATTTAAATTGTGAGACTTGTAACCTTTTTGAAATTAAAGTCTTTCAAGTGTTTACAGGCACCGATAATGCCTTTAATATCCTTATATATTATATTGATTATAGCTATCAGAAAACTCAAGCAAAATTTATATTTTAATCATTCTTTTTATTCTGTACACAGAAAAAGATATTTTCATAATAAATTTTCATAGCTGGTTTAAAAATAAGTCAGCTTATGGGATGGAGAGATGGCCTAGCGGTTAAGAGCGCTGATTGCTCTTGCAGAGGACCCGGGTTCGATCCCTGGCACCCACATGGTGGCTGAGAACCGTCTGTAACTCCAATTCCAGGAGAACTCCAGTTGCAGGGGAATCCGGCACCCTCTTCTGACCTCTGCGGCATTGCATGACACGGGTGCACAAACCTACATGCAGACAATACATTCATACACATAAAATAAATTTTAAAAAAAGTCAGCTTATAAATGCTTAGTCTATAGACGAATAGACATTTACGAAGTGGAAATGCTACTGGTTTAAAATGTACATGGAGGCTGGCAATATGGCTCAGTGGGTAAAAGTGTCTGCCATCAAGCCTAAAGAGCTTGATCCTATTCAATCCCCTAGACTTTCAAGGTAGAAGAAGAGGGAGTTTGTTCAACTTTATTACAAGTTCTGTTTCTTTGAATAATTCCCTTTTGCTTGCAATTTCATAAAGAATACATGTTCCAAGCCCAAACTTCTAACTATACACTAAAAGATATAGGCCGTGGTGTATGTTTGTGATTGATATGGGCAAATGATTTCAACTCCACCTACATAACAAAATGACTTGTGTTTTTTGTGTATACCTGTGCCATTAGGTGACACCAGGTAGACTAACCTAAAGTTGAAGCCTTAGTCTGCTCCTTTTTGGCTATTTATCTATAAATAATTATCCATACTTTAGAATTTTTGTTATCTATAAACAAAATAACTCCTGTGTACATTCCATGGGTAAATTACTGATAATATATTCCAAATGTGTAGAAAGTGATTAGTCCTTGTAATTTTGTCTTTACCTGCTAATTCTGCTGCAAGGATCAAAGCAAGACAACACCACATACTGAGTGAAGAAGCCTACATTTGGAAAACAAATTCTAAAGGGGAAACCTAGGTTGCAAAGTGGGCAAAATAAAAAGAGAACTGGCAGTAGATCTGACTGATCATTGTGTTATGAGAATTGCCTCTCAAGGACAAACAACTTGGCATCTCTCAACTGTCAGACATGCTCTTGAACAGCATGTTCTCTGAGTGAGGTACCGTTGTGAAGCAGAGGTGGATTAATAATCATCATTGTGTGTTTATCATAGATAAACATATCCATATTTCCTTTCCTAATCTATGAGTCCAAACATTTTTAACATGTATTTAATGTTCTTAAAAGGTTTAAAACATTTAGCAATATGTTGAAGTGGACAACATGGATTCTCCAGTTGATGACCTGGCTTGGGATCTCCTGGATTCCCTTTCCAAATGTATTTTTGTTTTTCTTTCTTTTTTTTTTTTTGTTATTTTTATTGGGGCTAATCATGGACTTGGAAGGGTATCTGTTGTGGGCATGCCTTTCCACCCAAAAGTCCATTTTAATCTTCTGAGGTGTTTTCTGGAACTTTCTCTTTTTCTTTGTGACAGTTTTGTTGCCAGCAACAGCTTCAGGCCCAGGGCTAGCTGGCTCCTTGGAAGAACATTTCCTTTTTTCTTAGGGCCAGTCATGTTTGCAGTCTCTTCTGGCTCACTGGCCATTTCCTTCTTAGGTGCAGACGTCTTCCTCTTCCGAATAGGAAGCCTGTGCTGGTAGTAGCACTCTCTTCAGGATCACTGACCAACTCCTCCTTGGGGAGAGCTTTCTTTTTCTTTTTCCAAATGTTTCACTTACCCCAAATTCTGTGAAGTTTCTTTGATTATAAAATTAGCATGTGCTTTTACTTCCCCTACTTTTACGAAGATTCCAAGAACTCTGACTTCAGATGGACTGAGTTCCAATTTCTATGGTGTTATTTATTTTGGGTTTGATTTGGGAAAAACTGTTTAATATCTATGTCTCAGGGTTTTTAATATGCAAATTTGAGATTGAAATAAAATTTTATTACATTGGGTTGCTACAAAGATTAAAGGTGTAAATTCATGTAGAGTATTTAG
The DNA here is from genome assembly GCA_009823505.1 of Rhizomys pruinosus. NCBI lineage: Eukaryota > Metazoa > Chordata > Mammalia > Rodentia > Spalacidae > Rhizomys > Rhizomys pruinosus. The sequence continues at coordinate 1,967,899 of VZQC01002038.1, read as the reverse complement.
ACTAGTGCCTGGCATTTTTCATGCTCAATAGTTACTAGTTCGTAAAAACATTATTAAACATACAAAGAGAACACATTCTATGCTTATATAGTGCACATGTAAACATAGCTCATTATGTGTACATATGTTACACATATATACAAATTTGTAGTAAAGCATTCATGTTTCAGGCAAGTGATGAAAACAACTTTGGAAATTACAAATTATTTCTGTACTGCTGATTTTTGTAGAGAAGTTACTCATACAGAGCATCCAGCAGACAAATGGTTCTATTTTAAGTTATCTAAATTCCCGAGTCACTTCCTGACCAAGTTTTAACTCTCTAACCATAAACTGTAAATATGCCAGGTCAGTTCTAAAGCAGAACTCTTAATATTGAAGCTTAATTCACAGAATTGATCATTTCAAACTGTCCTCTAGCTTGTACAACTTCTGAAATACTTTACATGGGAAAGGATATTTCTGGTTTTATAACTCAATGAGAGAAATAAAATTATATTTTAAGAGATAGCTTGGATACATGGAAAAGAAGAACTTAGATATCAATCTGTTGACACTTCTCTCCTTGGCTTTAAAAAGGAAATAAAGAACTTTTATAGAACTTACTTTATGTGGTAAGAGTCCAGCAAGTAGAGAGTATCAAAAAAGAGAAAAGCACAAGATAATTTAATTTGTAATTTCTATGAAAACCACAATATCAAGATACAGCTACATAGTACATGAAGGAAGAAATAGGGAACTCCTTTCTCAAAAATTACAGAACCATTCAGCTTTGAAGACAGGAAGGTTGGCAGATGTGTCAAATAAAGTCTTAGAATATTTAACAGAGTGGTGACTCTACAGTGGAGGGGACATCCTATGAAATGTGCAGGACAGTTGTAAAGGTGGTACACTGTTTGCTTGTAACAGTGCTGCCTCTTATTTAGCAAAGCAGAATTAAGTTCCGGATTTTAGTTGGTTATGGGTTCCCCATGTGGCCATGTGGCATAGGACAAAATGAATGCTGTAGCCAAGCATTAGATGATGGCATTTGATCAGAAGTAGAGCTGGATTTCACAATTTTTAAATTATATTTCCTACACAATGGCAAATAGTAATTTTTTTTTGCCTGAGATGTTGGTTGAAGCCCATTCAGAACAAAATGGAAGAATACATTGTTGGCCATCTGTGATTAACAAACACCACAAGACCTGTGATGTTTCAACATCCTATGAGTCAGCCTTCATGTTTCTGTAGCAGACCATTGTTAGAACTGCCAGTTTGTTTACTCGCTATGGCTCACAGGCATCTTTTGGACAACCATGATCTTTAAAATCCATCATTATTCATAAATTAAAATTAGACATCGCAATATGTTTCATTATTATTTTACTTACATTTTCTATCTATTAACACAACATAAAACAAAGCAAGTATGTATTCCTTTGAATTAAATAAAAATGTAATACGTTTTTGATATTCATGAAACTTTATTTGGAAATAGAGGTTAACATATTTTAGTGTCAGGAAACCAGACAGGGAATTGCTCCTGTTGGAAAACAAGATCCCCTTGTTGACAGTTCAGAGAGTTATAAGTTTTATGCAACCATGTTTTATTGTATCAATGATTTTTCATTGTGGATATAAATGAAGGATGTGGCATTTTCTTTTCTAAAGGGAAGTATTTGATGTTCATAAAATTGTATAAATGTATTGCATGTCTTTTTAAATTTAACAATGCGGTTCTAAGTAGACTATGCTTTATATTGTGTTTACTTGTATGCTAATACAATTATTAAAATTGCTAAAGAAAAATAAAATACGTTAATTTTCTTTCACTCACTAAAATACAAGGGTTGGTTTTATCCGTAGGCTCGTAGAAGAATCATTTCCTTGTGTTTTCTGGCCCCTAGAGGTTGCCAGGTTTCCTTGGCCTGTGGCCACATTGCTCCAGCTTTGTTTCTGCCATCACATCATATCTCCTCTGTCTGACCTTCCTACATTATGAGGATCCTTGGGTTTAGAGCTGTCCTTTCAAGTATGTCCAGGATAATTTCCCCATAATGAACCCATTTCATCTGCAAAATATTCAAAGTCTTCAGAGATTAATAGGTGGACATGTTTGGGGAATGATATTATGCAGTGAGCACAGCTCACCTCTGTCTCTACACTGAAATCCCCCAAGTCTCACCTTTACATCATCAGTTCAACACAGACATTACATCTGAGTGGTTTCAGTTCAAAGTCCCAGGTGTGATCACTTAAATCATTCAGCCCAGGTACATTAAGATCCTTTTATGATCTACCAGGGTCTGTGTTTCTGTGTAATAAAGACTGAGGAAATGGGAAAACTAACCAAAACCTAAGAAGTGGGGATGGCATGGAAGGTACAGAAATTACCTCTTAAAGCCGGGCATGGTGGCACATGCCTTTAATCCAAGCACTTGGGAGGTAGAGGCAGGCGGATCTTTGTGAGTTCAAGGCCAACCTGGTCTACAGAGTGAGTTCCAGGACAGCTGGGGCTAAAGGGAGGTCCTGTCTCAAAAAGACCAAAAAAAAAAAATAAAATTACCTCTTAAAATGGAAAATCTGTGCAAAGTTAAAAATAATAACTCTGGGGCTGGAGAGATAGCCTAAATGGTTAAGAGCACTAACTGCTCTTGCAGAGGACCTGGGTTCAATCCCCAGCACCCACATGGTGGCTAAGAACCGTCTGTAACTCCAATTCCAGGAGAACTCCAGTTCCAGGGGAATCCAAGACCCTCTTCTGACCTCCGCAGCATTGCACGACACGGGTGCACAAGCCTACATGCAGACAGTACATTCATACACCTCCAAAAAAAAAAAAAAAAACTCTATGAAGTTTGAGACCTGAGCTCATCCTCTGTAACTTTTGGTTCTGTGTTCCATGGGAACATGGTCATGGATGTCTCTTTCTGTTCCTCTGGGATAGGGACACACGCACAACACAGACACACAGACACAGACACACAGACACAGACACACACACACACACACACACACACCCCTGCACTTTTCTCTAGCACGAGCTCTTCTGAGTCCCTGTCAGCCCTCATTTAACTTTTCCTCCCTCCATCCCTTTCAAATGAAGCTGTCCATTTCTTTGGTCATATAACTCATTGCAATTTTTGTGGGACTCATGAATGTCACAAAGACTTGCTCCATCAGAGAGTTGACTCCTTCAAAGAGCTTTCCTGAATAATCCATTCTGTGAACCTGATTAGTCCTGAGACCCTGAAGGAATTCATAGCTGGATGCCTGTCTTCTGCAAGGGTCTCTGTTCTTGGATGTCAGCAATGTTCATTTAGCCTTTCAAGACTCCCCAAAAAGTATTTGCAACATGTCTCTACTTTTTACTCAAACATGACTTCTGGACAGCCCATTTGTTAGCTTTAGCATCTTTTGAAATCTAGAAAAAAATGATAGTTTACTAAAGCATAAAATAAATACTTTTCTTTTTCAGCTAAATATTACTCTTCAATTTATCTCTTTGCATTTGCATTTTGCTTAAGCAGGAAAACAAATGAAAACCTTCAAGGCTTTGCTTGAACGGTTTCCTTAACATGCACACTTGCTGTTGATGCACTGTGTCCTTGTGCCAGGGGACACAGTCATGTCACTGCTGCCACTGAGGCCTCTTGTTTTCAGGAATGTGCCCTGCAGGTTTGCAGAGTCCTTAGCAGCCAGCAGCTGCCTTCATTCTGCTAGCTCATTCCTGATGCTTAGCTATTGGCTAAGATGAAAAGCTGCTTCTCACTTCCTTCTGGGTTCTTGGGAGCCAGGCTTTTAGGATCTGGTTTTCTGCTGTGGTAGACCTCAGAGCAATCCGTGCAAATATGATAATCTAGACCATCTTTGTCATGCTCTCCCAGGGCCTCTCATTCCTCAGTTCTAAGGCCGTGTCAGCATCTTTCTGTGTTTGCCACAGCAGCTCTTCACTGTCATGTAACAGAATCTGTACTAACTTCCTTTTCTTGGTTCTACACTAATATCCTGAGGGCTGGTCCCACCTGCAGGCTCTTGGGGATAAAGTTTCCTTGTCATTGTTGGCTTCAACAGCCTGCCAGCGTTTACAGGCCTGTCACATGCACAGACTATGAAGACCAAAACTTTCCATCCACATATAGAATCAGTTCTGAACAGATAACACTTACCAATAATTGGGTTTTTGTTTTTTTTTTTTTTATAGACAAAGGGCCCTGGAAAGAAAAGCCTGTCATTTTACAATGTAACAACTTCAATTAGAGATTTCTACATACAAAATCTCTTGAAAGACATCATGGTTTTTACACTAGCACATTCCAAGTCATAGATGAGAAACTCATTTTTGCATTTCCTTTAACCATATTATTAAGTCAACTACAGTAGGAAAATGCTTTGCCCACCCCCATGCCCTGAGCTGCTTCTATTTGACTGAGCTTAACATTTTCAAAGTATATATGCACTTTCCCAACACTGGTATTAAGGCTGTTTATGGGGAGACTGTTTTATGGGAAAATTTTACTTGCATTCAGCACAGGTTGTCTTAATGCAACTTAATACTGTTATTACTGAAGTAAGAATTACTGGCCTCATTGCAATCACTCCATCATGATTCATTTCATTTCTGGATGCCAGGTCAGCAGTTACTATTCCATGTCACTTGGGTAATTATAAAATAAATTTCTTTTCACTATTTTTGAATTTTATGCTATCTTTGGTTTTTCTAAAACTGTTTTTAGTAAAAGATTTAATAGTGCATGCAAGCAAAGCTATGTAATAATTTGGGCTGAGACTGAGGAGATGACAGCTCAGTGGTCAAAGTGCTTGGCTTGAAAGACATAAGATAGCAGGGAAGCAGAGACTTCCAGACCAGCTGCTCACTTATCTCACATGAGCTCACAGAGGTGGAGACAGCTCACGCAAGTCCCAAGCAAGCTAAAACCTGACAAAATCCCAGCATAGTCACGGGTAGTGGATAAGAAATCCCAACATGACCTAAGGAACTTTTGACAACTGATGGCTACTGCAAGCGAGAGAAATAGTCTCTTATAGGGATGGGGCTTTGATTGAGTTAATCAGACTCTAATCTGAAGGACATGTGGGGGCACAAATCAGGCTCTAGAAGCTTTATTATACAGAGAATAGGGTAGACTAAATTGGGCAAGGGTGAATAAGGGGAGGTGCAGTTGAGGAGGGAATCGAAATACAATCAAACTTTAAAAATTCAATAAAAATGAAAAAAAAAAAAAGACATAAGGACCCAGGTTCCATTTTCAGAACACAAATGAAACCATCCTGCTGCTGTGATTATGTGTCACTAATCCAGTGCTAGGGAGGTGGGCCAGGTGGATCCCTGGGGCTAAACGGACAGCTATACTAGATGAATTTGCTAGCCCAGATCCCTGTGATAGACCCTGTCTCAAAAGCCAAAGTGGATAGCACCCAAGAAACAATACCCAAGGGGTAGCTGTGGCTGGAAAGATGGCTCGGAGGTTAAGAGTGTTAAGAGCACTGGCTACTCTTGCAAAGGACCTGGGTTTGATACCCAGTACCCACATGATGATAAGCTAACTATCCCAACTCCAGCTTCAGGGCATCTGATGCCCTCTTTTTACCTCAGAGGTCACTGCACAACATGAGTGCAGTAACATGCATGCATGCTCATACACATAAAAGTATATTACAAATTTTTTAAAAAGTGGACCTGTAGACTCCACATGTGTGCACATGTCTACTTACATACACCTGAACATATATGCACATATGCATACCCATACACATATACAACATACCAACACATGTACACAAACATAAACATTTAGTGTAAGTTTGAAGATATGATTGATTTCACTTTTGTTTGTTGGTTTATTGGTTTGTTTTGGTGTTGTTAGACAGGGTGTCTTTGTATCCCAAGTTGGTCTGAAACTAGCTATGTAGACTAGCCTGCCATGGATCTCAAAGAGCTCTGTCATCTGTCTCCGCCTCCCAAGCACTGAGATTAAAGGGGAGCACCAACCACACAGGCCCCTGCATTTCACTTTTTTATTATTCTAATCTCTTCCAATTCTAGCCTATTAGCACCTCAATTATCCAGAGCCATTAAGGCATCAAATCGCAAGTTGCACCTACACAGGCCTTTTTTTCTTCCCCCCATTACAAATTTTATTCCTATCACTTTTGCTTCTAATTTCCTCCCTTGAGCTGAAGTGGAATGATTAAAATAACTGAGAGTGCAAAGCAGTGATTTTTGAAGGACATTATTAATCCCCCTTGCAGCCTGGGGATATGAAGTTGAAAAAACTGGAGGTAGCAGGAGTCTACTGGACTCCCCTACCCCCATTTCTACTGAACTGAAAACCAGCAGGAAATTAAAAAGCAGAATTGGGGAGGAGGGTCATTCTACCGAGTCTCTTACTATCATAAAGGAAATCTACTGGAATTTAGAACCTATTCAAGGGCTGGAGAGATGGCCTAGCGGTTAAGAGCGCCGACCGCTCTTACAGAGGACCCGGGTTCGATCCCCAGCACCCACATGGCGGCTGAGAGCCGTCTGAAACTCCAATTCCAGGAGAACTCCAGTTCCAGGGGAATCCGAGACCCTCTTCTGACCTCCGCGGCATTGCACGACACGGGTGCACAAACCTGCATGCAGACAGTACATTGATACACATA